>JANRGW010041741.1:23995-56160 GCA_024733675.1 Psilopsiagon aymara | reverse complement strand
CCCCGCCCGCATTCCGGCACACGCCCCGAGCCGCCGCCGGGGGCCGGGGAGGCCGCGAGCGCCATCTTGGCTTCGGGCAAGGGCAGTACCGCCAGCGCGGGCAGAGCGCCGGAGGCCGGGGCCGCTGGCTGCACCCAGCGAGCCCCGCGGGGCGGGATGGGGCCGCCGCAGCAGCTCTGGCGGCGGAGCCGTACGCAGCACAGGGCACCACACCTGAAGAGCAGGCGGTCCCCGTGAGGTGGCGCCACCCGCTGCTGCTGCTTGCCTGTAAAAGGATCGGCATTCGCAGCCCTTGCGGGACCGAGCGCCTCAGGAGACCTCCGCGCCGCTTTGTAGGCGGTAAAGCTAAGGAAGCACGTACGTGTAGAGAGGCCTGCCTCCGTAGCCTGAGGAGTGCGGACGTATATGCACATCCAACCTGCTACTGCTTTAAAGCAGCCTGCGCCTCGTATGCAGAGTTTGAGTAGAACTAAGAAAACACTTCTAAAATGAAGTCAGATTTCTACAGGAGGAGTGTGAAAAGACATTCCTCAGCTTGCTGCTGCGGCCCTTCCCAAGCGTGCGGGTAGTGCGCTGACGCTCCCGAAGGCACAGCGCTCCAGCAAGGGTGTTGCCTGCCGCTCCGCCCGCTGAATAGCAGGATCTCTGTAGCATGGCTTGCCAGGGAACAGGCTTCCCTCTGTGTCCCTCTGCTCCCTTGGAAAGTGGGGTGGGAAATTGATGCTGTGTCAGGCGCCAAAGCAGGGAGAAGAAGATATAAGGAGGCCTAGGCCTTCTCTTCCAGCTTGCTGTGAGGCCCTGCAACCTCTGAACACAGCCCTGCTCCTGCCACTGGGTCATCTCTTCACCTGGGTAAATCTCACACAGCATCAGGTGATGAAGTATTCACTGCACTGTTGATTCCTTTGCAGGGGATTTCCACACCGCTGCAATGGTTTCACATGACTTTTGAAAGTCCTTTGCAAAGGCATTGACTGTGCAATGTCATTATATTGCCTACTGTATAAAAAATTGCTAGGGATGGAGAAGTGTCGCCAAAAGCCCAGAGACAGACTGAGATTGGGCCCTGCGATATGCCTTTGTTTTTAGATGAGTGAACTTTCCCTGGAGAAATTTAAGGGCTAATGTGTGTTTGGTGATGTATGATCAGGATCAGTATTGTGGTAGTGGGAAAAGTATCTTTTACTGCAGTATCTAAACATAACTCCTAGCATGGATGGAGAGATACTGACAAAAACGAGTCTGTAATATTTTTAGTTGCGTGAGACACGTGCTGTGTTACTTACTGCTAGCCACCATGGTCTCCCAGCTTAAGGCTGCATCATAATTTTTTCCATCAAGAAAAAAATAGGAGCTCAGAGTCCATCTCTGTCCCAGGGCAGGACATGCTATGCTTAAAGCACCCTGTTCCTCCAGGAATAGAAGATATTCTGCCTCCTCCTGTAGGGACTTATCTCAGGACTCAACTGCTAGGAGGTCCTCCCTAACAGCCAACCTGTATCACCTTTGAAGCAAATTCAAATAGTATTTGTCCTCTCCATAATAATATGGAAAAAGGAAGCTCTTTGTAGCATACTTTTTGAGTTATAGTTTTCCTATCACCCTTCTTGTAGCCTTTTCTAGGTTAAATAACAGTCTATTTCAAACTTCTCTTACGATTTGCTCCCTTTGAAAAAGTCAGGTCCAATCAAAGCCGTGCACAAACACCAATTCTTCCTTGAAACACAGCTCTGTTTTCTTGCATTAATAACTTTAACTAGTGATAAGAGGTGCTCCCACATAAAGAAGTCCTGCAGTAGACTCCACTGAAACAACAAAAAACACACACTGATAGAGATGGGAGACTCCTCCCTTCTTACATGCTGCTGCCCACCTAATTGGGATGCTCACAGAGTATACATCAGCCATTTCCTACTCTGCTGGAATTGTAATGACATAGTTATCCTAGTGGGCTGAAGCAATTGGTGCTGCTTGTGTAGACAATTCTTGCCTTTTATAGGTGCTCTGGTGGAGAGTAAAACATTTGTAGTCTGTTCCAGCAGCACACAGGAGGAGTAGTCTACTGGTCTGATCTAGAGTTTTTTCTTAAAACAGCTTGCTCACTGTAGAATTGTTATGATGACTTTTAGATGTCTGTGTTGCCAGGTACAGGCCAAGTTTAATATTTCTCTGTCAGTATAGATAAACATGCAGTATTCATAGAGTTCTTTCTCACATGTAAATTGAGCAACAAAGAGAGGTCAGTGGGGAAAGATGAACTACAGCTCTCTCCCTACAGGTTTAGTATAACTCAGAGTGAAGTTATAATTCAGTATGCTTTGATAAAGAGTCAGCTAAGGATGTGGAAGTCAAAGAATGGAGGGAGAGTGTAAAAAGAAGCATTACTAGCTTTGTATGGGTACTTTAAAGTGTCACTGTGTATGGATTAGTCTAGCAATGAAAACTAATTACTAAGCTTTTCATTATTTTTGTTCTATAACTATGTATCAGTTGTTTCATGGATCTTAAATAGCCAGATAGGCAGTGTTCATTTGTATTTCATTGTCCCTTAGCTGCTGTCTTGTGGTAGCTGTCCATTCACAGCAGTGGTTGTTTCTCATACGTTGCACATTATTTGTGGTTTTGTACTTTATCTCTCTTCAGTGGCTGCATATTAGTAATTTAGTCTTGCTATAAACTTGTCAGCCAGCAAGTTCAGGTAACAGAAAGGGTAGAGAGAAGGGTGTGGATAGGGAGGAAGCATGAATTTGACGTTAAGGAAAGATTCAACAAAGGAGTGGACTGTGTTGGATTGCAGCTTTGAGTTCAGGGACCTCTGAAGTGGCAGGAGAAAACATACACTTAATAGTAAAGCTTTGGTTAAGTTATACTTATTTTCCATAGGAGGTAATGAAAAAGATACAAATCTGTATCTGACTTTCAGATATTCTCAAGCATGTTGTTTGTCTGTGAGGCTTCTACTGAGATCATGCCCAGGAGACACAAAAATCATGCTGAGGTAGGTCTATGGCAAAGCTTTTATCTTAGGTTTTCCTTGATGTCTTGGGGCTAACGCTTTGTTTACTAACAATGAAGACCTGAATTATTCTTAGAAATAAACCTGCCTTTCAATTCTTCCACCTTCCTATACAGATCCTTGTACAGAAGCAAGGTGTAATCTGCACATTCCAACTAAGCAAGTGGCCTTGGCAGCTGTGCTTAAAACTCCCCCTATCAAAATATGTTTTGAGTATGTAAAGAAGTAGGGCTTTGCATGTACTAGTTTCTAGCCATTCAAACCAAATTAACCTGGGATTGCATTTGGTGGGCCATTAGAAAGGAGAAATCTGGCCCTTGCAAGATGCCACCTCTGAGATGGTGTTTTGCAGAGGGTAGCACAGGATCAGCTTGCCTTGAGTTTCACTGACTGTGATTGCACAAAATGAGTGTGCAATTATTCTATTAGGTAAGGCAGAACATTTAATTGGTGTTTACTCTTCCTTCTGTCACCATATTCACATTGTACCCTGGGTAGCTCAGGGCTTGCTAGTTGCTTGCAAAATTTGGAAATGGGAAGGAATTTGTTTGCCCCTTGACACATAAGCTGGTATCTAGGCATTTTAGTGGCGTTCTTTCAACGTGCTGGAGACTGGCCAGAGCTAAAGCTGGGAGGTGATGGTCTTGCTAATAGCATTAAGTCCCTTTGGCCCCTGGCTGTTCTGCTTTCATATATGCAGGGTTAAACCATTAACCAGGCTCAGATTCAGGAAGGAATTTACCCCAGGGTAGCCTGGGAACTTGGTGAGTGTTTTTGTTGTTCTTTGTCCTTTAAGCTAGTTTTCAAGGGGGGCCTTCAGCATAATGAATCCCCTGCTGTAAAAGGCCCAGGATCTCTTCTGCTGCTTTTCTATAGTATAGGCTCCCTTACCAGAGGCTTCAAGTTTGCAGCTATGCTAGGAATGTTCTTGTTTAGGGTACATATTAAAGATTCTTCCAGCCTTATTAAATAATATGCTTTTGTCTGCTTAGGTGCTTACAGGCTGTAATAGCTAGTAAAGATTCATGGATGGGTGTTCAGGCTTAAAACTGCCCCTCTCCTCTGCTGTCATTTAGGTTATCTATGCTAGAGCTAGCATGTGCAGACTCATGCTGTAGCTGTCTTTGTTTTGCCGATGCTCAAAGATACCAGTTGTTAGTGCAAAAATTGCACTGTGAAAGTGTTCTCCTTCCTTCACCAAACTCACTTTTCACTTAAAGTAAGCCCTTACTTTTCACTGTTTTATGGCCAGTGATCAGAGAAGTTACTGTACTTACGGTTCAAATGATTCTGCTTTAGTTAAGAAGCTGTTTAATGAATGGTTGCATTATGTTGCAGAGGTCAGCAGATATGGATCTACAGCATGACTCCCCAAAGCAATCCGTATCAGGGGAAAGAAAAACCTAACATGGCAGCAAGCAAGGTTTAAAGATGTGTAGGTGTTGGTAGGCTCTGATGATCTATTTGTACTTAATTCCCTGTCAGTTCACATGATAAGCTTGTCCTGAGAATGGATGCTATAGCAACTTGGGGTCTAACTCCTCTTGGTGTAGCAAAGAATGCAAATGAAGCGAAGTAACTAGACAGAAATGGGCTTAAGAAAGCTCCAACCACTGCTAGAGGTGGGCTTCTTGCAAAATGTTAGCACTGTGGCCTCCCAGAAGTTAGATGTTGGTTGCAGCACAGTGCCTGCTTTTGAGTGGGATGTGAAACTGAGGGTGTGCCATTCCCTGTGTCCTTGCGAATCCTCCAGGGACTCTGCTAGCTTACTCCTGACACAGGCAAGGTATAGAGAGCTGAATGATGGCTAGTGTTGTGAAACATGCAGAGTTTTAAAGATCCTGCAAAGTTATGTAAACAACAGTGTGCCATTAAAGTATGTGTGAGATTTGGGCGCGGCACTTGCACACTGAATGAATTGTAGACTCTTTAACATAATGAGTTTTTCTTCTGGTTTCTAACCCCAAACATTAGAGAAAGCTCCTACTTCTCTGTGCTACTGAGGGTCAACATGAGTTCATGACTAAAGGCAGTGTGAGGTCCTGGCTAAACAAAAGAGCATAGTGTAGGCCCTGAGCTGGAAATAGAAGCCATTCAATCCTGTGCAGGACTCTGGACTTAATGCTAAGTGGCAGCACTTAGTAGTGGAACTACTGGACACCAAGACTCTTATTATCACAAAGTGAATAAGCTATTGAGAGATTTATTTTGATATCTGTAACATTACAAATAGTACTTGACAGAAATAATTCAGATTCATAAACACAGTAAATACTGTAAATGTTTTGCTTTGTCTTAAGTCATCTAGTGTCACAGATGCAGGGTTGGTATGCAATACCTCCATAAGGATACTGTGACTGTGAGCTTACCAGCCTATTCACAGGAAAACTGCTTTGGAGGACACTGCTTTCAAGGGGCCATTCAAGATGCAGGGTACACCCCATAATAAATTCAAGCATAGGGTTGGTCCCATGGACTCTGTTACAGGTGGACTTTTGGATTTTCATTCTCATAAATGAATGTTTTCCATTTTTTCCTCTAAGGTCTGAAATAATACTTATCTTCAAAGATGCTATTTTTAAATTGAACTGAGATTGCAGATAAAAATTCAGCTTGGCAATTTAGATGCAGGGTTTCTCTGAGCTTGGGTGTTACCAGCTCATTTCCTCTGACTTCTGGGGAATAAGTCCTACCAGTAAAGCAAGCATACAGGCTCTGAAGCCCACTGTAGTCAAGGCTGACTGGTGGACTTTAAATCAAAGGCTAAAAGCATTGCAAGAAAAGGGAGCCTTAGGTGGCAAGTTTTTTTTCTGCTTTTCCTCTGAGATGATAAACTGTTTCCAGACTGCCTCTGACTCTTGATTCTAGCACAGCAAAGACCGGATGTAGAAAAATACTTCCTGCTAAATGCTCAATACAGTTTCTGCAGGTGTTCAAGTGCAGTTGTATAGATACAAGATTACTGCTGCTGTACAAAGACCAACACCTTAATTGCTTTAAAAAAACTAACAAAAAAACCCCTACCAAACAAAAACCTACCACAAGTGAGCCCAACAACACTTTAGTATCATCTTCTGTGATCAAGTAACCTGCTTGGTTGATGTGAGGTGCATAGTGGACATTGCATATCTGGATCTTTCCAAGGCTCTTGATAGTTTCCCATAGCCTCCTCTTAGAGAAACTGACATTTCATGGCCTTGATGAGTGGTCTGTGCAGTGAGTGGGGAACTGGCTGACTGGCTGCACCGAGAGAATTGTGGTAAATAGCTCCTTAGACTCTTCACATTAGCCTCCCAAGTCAACTTCCCTTCAATCCATCTTGTTCTCACCCTCCTCATCTGTGTCTTCTTTCCCTCTGCAGCTTGAAATGACACAAGTGTTTGCACTAGCTTTCAGCACTTCGATCCAGAACTTGGCTTAACTAAGTGAAACCCAGAACTGCATGTCAGTGAAAACAATAGCTGCATTATCTTATGCAGATGGAATGTATCTGGAAACTTGCTGTGATGGTTTATGAAGCTTCTACTGGACAAGGAAACTGAGTTGTACATAAAGCTTACAACATGGGTGAACATAATTTTTCATGAATATTTGAAGGACACATTCCAGCATGAAGGCTATTGTTGGGCCAAATCTCAGATCCTTAGCCTTATGTGTGAGTACTGAAATATTTCACATCTTGGCAACCTTTCCCCTCTTAGTAAAACTTTTCCAGGGAATGAGTCTAGAAGAAAAAACACAGATTTATTCTGTGCTGAATTATTCAGAATAATCTATCATGAGGCAAATATGAGTTCATTTGCAGCTCAAATACATGGTGGTGTTTCTACAATGGGATATATCAAGTTGCCTCTGTAGTAGTATAGTCACTATCTTTGCCCACCTTGAAAGAAAAATATTGACTGGGGCATGGAGGTATTTAGTTCTCAACTTTGTACTAAACTTTGTTTAGGTCACGTACAGCCAAAGTGGTTTTATATATAAGATAAAAGATAATAGATATACTCCTCATCTGCCCACCCAGCAAGCACTAACCAGCCATCATTTGGTTGGGAATCCTAACTGACTTATTTACCTCTTCGGGAGTGTAAACCCCATTAGGTGAACTTTGTAAGCGTCCTTTCTGTTACCCTCCTTCTAATACAGAGGTGTCTGGGGAAGTTGTTACTTGTGCCAGAGTTGTCAAAATGATGTATAGTGCTCTGATTCCAATATAAACAGTAGGATACATGGGGATGGCATGGAGAACTGTAATTATACAAGACTTAATGGAGTCATTGAAGCCCATACCATCATCTCAGAAGTACTGGTGGCCTATGTAGCTGGGACATTCATGTATCATCCAGCAGCCATCTTCCACTGCGGTAGAGTTGCAATGGTTGAGGTGGGCACACAGGCCTGGCTGGACTGTGGGCATCACAGGAGCAGCCTCAGTCTCTGTCATCAAATAAACTGGTGTGCAATAAAACAAAAGTAACCCTGTCACACTGGAAAGTATTTGAAAGCTGCCCTTTTTTTGCATAGATTGTACAAAACAATCCAAACACCTGAAAGATCCATAGGGACACTTGTACAAGGCCCAAAGACTAGCAAAGCCTTTACGTTTCATTTTCATAGATGAGCAGTCAGCAGTGTTTTCATTTGTCTATTACTACAAATGACAGTTGGATATCCCTTTGGGACTCTGGGAAGCGGAGGGCATCTCTCATCATGGTGATTTCATGCTGGAAATAGCCTGTCAGCAGTTTTGTGACATGTTTTTGGAGTATTTGGAGAAGGCAAAACCCAAATTTCTCTTTGACTGAAAGCTTCATGGATGACTTCTGTGCATCACACAGTCATTCAATTTTTGCCCATCTCCTGCAGCCTGTCCTGGACTCCTAGAAATCTTCTGTAATGTAGAATGCAGACAAAGGAAGAAATAATTTTCCTACAGCTGAATTATGCTGAAGCTTTCACCTCTCTTAATGATACAAAAATGGAACAAAACAAGACTGTTATGCATAACCCGAGTTAATCAGTGAGCACTCTGGGTCCTGTTGGGCAGCTATAACTTCACAGCAGTAAAACTGAGTAAGAAATACTTAAATTCAGTGGCACTGTTTGGTGATATTTGTTACATTTTGGGGGACTGAGTATTTAAAACTTATTTTCCTGTATGTCTTTGTCTAAGATTATATAAATTTTAGGTCTCTTTCAGCAGCAGACAAACTCAAAGGGAAACTAGAAAGACAGAAAAATAAAGCCAAAAGATTTCTTATGTGTAAATATTTTGGCATTTTAAAGTTTCCATGTACAATATAGACTTTCTTTGGGAAACTTATCAAAGACCTAGATAATAAAACCACCACTTGAGGTTTCCCCACTGCTAATTTGTTGGTAGATCAGCAAGCTATGTTTGCAAACACACTTGCCTATAAGGAGCTACATAGGTGCTAGGTTGGTTGCCAATGCTCCAATCAATCAGCTGTTCTTACTTTTGCAGTTTTTATTAGGATTTAATTGTGAGCTCTCAGCATGCAGGAGTTGCAGCACTCCTTTATACACAGCGCTACATCCACAGGAATTGGATGGAAGGTAATTTTTTGCTCAGCAAAGACAACGGATGTTTTTTCCCTTCCTTTTCTCCATTGTCATTCTCTAAACAAAAGTCAATAGCAGTAGCTGGGGGAAGTACCAACATTATTGGTACTGTCAGTAAGCAGAGAATCAGAATAAAGGGGAGGTCAAGTAATATTTTTCAGTTGTTTTACTGATGGAAGATGTGCAAGTGATTGTGCTGGAAGTGCTTCAGCAGAATTGTTTCACGTCACTATTTTTACTCTCCTCTGTTTTACTTGAGAGATATACAGATATCTTGAGATACTAAGGTAAAATGCAACAGCACATGAATTTCTTTAGCTGAAGAAACTTTAACTGCAGTTGAACTTAAATAAAGAAAAAGCTGTTTAGGAAGAAAGCTCTAAGTTTTCAGTCTGATCTGACTAATCCCAAAGACGCTCAGGGTTGTTCATTCTGGGCCTTTGCTTGATGAGGTGTAGTGCAGTCCTCATTCAATCAAGACACTGTAGCTGTCTTTAGAAGCCTGGGCAATAGACAGCCTCAAAGTCAGAGCTGGTTTGAGTTTATTTGAGGGGCAAGCTGAAGCTGGTATACTCTGGGGCTATGTAAGTAAAGTTATTCTGCTGATGATCATCTTTGGGTTCTAGCAGGAACTTTTTTCTCAGTTTGTCTCATTTGAGTAATGGGAGGCAACCCAAGTAAAAGTGCGTTTTCATATTTCCTGCTCATACTGCATGGAGCAATAGTAGATATTTTTGTCTCACTGGCTTCTTGTTCAAACAAAAGGCAACAGGGTTGAACTTTCTTGCTTGAGTCTTTCATTATGAGCCTTGTACAGTCATTTCATGAAGCTACAAAACTTTAGGGGTGAATCTTTAATACAGTGGGCACAGGGCTTGGTGGTGAAGTCTGGAGTTTGAGAGACCAGAGTAGGGGGAGTGATACATGAATTCCTTATTATAGCTACAAATGTAGAGCAGCCATCATGAGACAGATCAGTGGTTTGGCTAATCAAGTAACTTGGCAGCAATTGTGACTGAGTAGGCATCAAGGGAAGGGTAGATATGAAGCAAACACATATGATACTTTCTTCAGACTTCAAGATCGCAGTAATTTTAGCTCAAGAGGTTTCCTGGTCATGAGCTTACTTCTTTCTGGTTAATAATCCTCAGTGGATTTGTCTTACAAGTACTCATCCAGCTTCTCCATGACTTTCCCCTCCCAGCACCCTAAGACACAGATGGGCTGGGTACTGCAGGAAGGGCTGAGGGCTGATTTTAAACTCTAGAGCCAAAATATCTTGTTAGCCAAATGGTATCCATGATCTGAGGAGTCAGGTTATTCACACCTGTTTCAACTGCTCTCAACTAGGATGCTGTTAGAGCAGCTGCTTTTACATGGAGATTGCCTGATTTTGCACCCCAGAAAAGCTAAAGCATAGGGATAGTCTGTAAATAGCAATGAGTGTTTATGTAGAGAAACCTACCCTGCATGCTATTAACTGGAGTGCCTGCTACCAACCATAAAACAACCCACAGGAACCTGGAAGACATATTAGCAGAAACTTGGATGCTCTCTGTGGATTTCCAGCGTTCCTCTCCTCTGGCACCCTTGTGCTTACTGTATGCTTGAGGTTCTCTGAGCATTTGCAAGCAAAAGCAACTAGAACTTTCTGGTGTTCCTTGAAAATTAGGAATTCCCAACATTCCTTTCTTAAGTGGAGAAATTTTGAGAGGTTTGGCCATCCCCAAACTCTCGGATGCAGCAGAGACAAGAATCCAGACATCCTAAATATTGCTCTGATCACTGCTGTATATTTCTGTTCATTCTTGCCTTTGACCAAAGGAATGCCAGCATGTAACCTACACATCAGTACTATACATCACATATTTCTCAATTACACTAATTGAACTAGCTACTTTGTTGAAGTACATGTGCATATGTTGATTGCTGTCCAGGGGCTGGTCCGTTTTTTCTTGCTGAAGGCACATGAAATATTTTGGTTTCCTGATCTAAGCAGGCAAGTAGATACTGCACTTGAAGTGCTGTGTTATTTTGCGGACTTGGGTTAGCACCCTAACCTAAGCACATGTCATGGTTTAAGCCATAAATCAAGCAGTTTGCTCACTCACTCCCCCCTCTTTCTTTTCTCCCGCTCCCATAGGGATGGGAAGGAGAATCGAAAGAATGCAACTCCCAGAGGCTGAGATAAGAACAGTTTAGTAACTAAGGTATAACGCAAACCGCTACTGCTACCACCAATAATAATAATGACAAGGGAAATACAAGGGAAGAGAATAAAACAGCTCACCACCTGATACGCAGCCCGACCCAGCAGTGAATCCCCACTTCCGGATCTCTGCCCTTCATTTTTCCATCCTGGGCATGATGTGCTGTGGTATGGAATACCTCTTTGGTCAGTTTGGGTCAGGTGTCCTGTCTCTGCTTCCTCACGGCTTCCCCTCTTCCCTGGCAGAGGATGAGACTGAGAAAGTCCTTGGCCAGACCAAAATGTTCTACGCAGTAACTGAAAACATCGGTGTTATCAGCATGGTTTCCAGGCTGAAAGTCAAAAACACAGCACTGCACCAGCTACTAAGAACGAGAAAAATGACTGCTACTGGTGAACCCAGGACAGCATGCTATCACACATATTACTTATACTATGCAGTTCCTATAAATGCAAATATTAAGCATTTGTGAACAAGAGGAAACATGCTTTTTCACACCTTTGCCTTGAGAGTTGAATTGTTTATGCTCCATTTCTCTCTGGCTGAAGTATGGTGTTCTTACGCACACCAGACATTTGCAGCAGTTCAGCACAGGCAGGAGGGCACAAAGAGTGTCCCATGTACAAAAGAAAGAATAAGAAGGGCAAAGAAGGGTTCTATTTTCCTCTCCAGTGTTGTCAGGGAAAGGCTGGAGAGGATCACTAACAGGCTATTATTGATGGGTCACGTGAGCATGAAATAATAGCTAAATGAGGTCTCTGACATTAGCAAGTAGAGATGTTGAATTTTAAGAAGTCTACCTCACTGCCATAGAAGTTGCTGGGTTTTATTCTAGGACTCCATTATCAGGATGTTTACTAGGCAAAACCAAATCACGGCCTAACATTTAGAGCTCATGTGGGAAGACTTACAGTTAAACATACACTAGATAAGGTTGCAGAATGTTCCAGTATTTCTATGCTCTCTGTACTTCTTTCTCTTTCCAAAAGTCTCCAGCACCTAGCTGAAGAGCAGTAGTATATTTGCCTAACTATGCCTGGGAAAAAAAATCTAGACTCCACTACCTAAATGAGATCTATGTTAAGATGTGAGATTCTTTAACTGTTTTGTATTTTATTATGGCTCTCATTCATTATTGCACAGAGTGCCTGCTGGCACAGGATTCAGTGATGATTAGTAGGCATATACATAATTACTTCAATGATAATTAACGCTGCAATAGGCTTTTTTGAACACAACAAAATGTTGTCCTGTTTCTAGTCTACACTGCTGTGCTTATTTAGTTCCTTTTGCACGCAGAATAGCCTGGCAATTGAGGGATTTAAAGGTCTGACTGCATATTGTTAACCTGGTAAGTGCAGAACTGTAATCTATTCCTAGATCAAAACCTGTAAAACCAGAGAAAACTTTGATGAAAGAATCAGACCTCCTCCTAAACTTAGCAGGGTTAGAAATATGCAGCTGAACCTTTAACAGTTATTTAAATTATCACGTAACTGTGCAACAGCTGGATATATATGAATATTTTTTTAAAGTATATCCTGTCTCCCCCTAAAGTGTGAGAGAAATTGGATTTCCCTCTGGACTACACAGCTTTAGTTTGTTTGTAGTTCTGAAGGAAGATTCATTTGAACAAGGATTTTGGAATGCATTCACTATTTGTTTAGTGTGGGACCAACAACTCAGTGCAAGTCAGCTAGCCTCTGCAAAGAAACAATTTTGGTGTCTACTGCACCCTGGTTAAGCAATCTTCTGTATTCCCTGGGCTCCAGTAAACACTATTGGCTCCTTTGGTTGGGCATTTCATACAAGATCCAAGAACCACCTAAAATATTGACAGCAGATCTTAGGGAGATGAATGTAGCCTGGGACTGATGGGCAATCATCAGTGAGCTTCAACTTTTGGCCTTGCAGCTTCTCTCTTTCATAGAGCTGAATCCTGCAGGAAACAGACTTCTGCAGTGCCAAGTGCAGTAAAATGTAGGAAAGACAGAAACTTAACTGATTCTGACATTACTGAACAAGACATACATAAAGAGCTGCTAGGAGTATTTCTGGGGAATTGTGTTCTGGAGATGGGATTGTGAAGAGGTTCACTCTTTTGAAGCTTTCATCCACATGGAGGGCTCAGGTGTGCCAGCAAATGGGTATGATCATATGTGTGGTAGGAAGTAAGTGGAGTATGCTTTACGATTTATAGATTTTATAAGGACTCTATTTTGTGGCAATAGGAGCAAATGTTCAGGTGACTTCCAGATGATCTGTGGTGCTTACTCATGACCAGCCATGCATATTGTGGCTTTTTCAGAATTATGCTATTAAAAAATATTTACCATGTTATTCCATATGCTCTGATTATACACTGGTGCACAGGCAATTGCTATGTGGCAAACTGCTAAGCAATGTGAAGCATGGGAGTGTTCCTGCTGCTATGGCTTACACTGATATACCTTACTAACCAGAGAAGTATTTCAGCAAGTATTAGTTCTTTGCCTGACTTCAACCAACACAGCTTTTGTGTCAGGAAAGCTATATCCATTGCAAACCTGATTTAACATGTTCTTGTGTCACTGAATCATAACATAGGATGGTCATGAGCAAGTTGCATACATCAGCTTACAGCAGGACTTTATCAGCTGGCTCTGCTAGACCTTCCCTGCATAATGTCAAAACCTTCTCTACCTAGAAATAGTCACTCAGCTTTCTTTTAGTATCTTCAAGTTATGAACAGGCCCTGGAAATAGCACTGATATTAAACAGATTATTTCCTTCATTTCCAGTGAAACTTTGTGTTGCCTTGCTAAACTTTGCCTGTTTCTCAAGTTATTTGAAGAGACTCTATACCTATATTTTCAAAGGATAAACTATACCAAACTTCTTAAACTGTGATACACTGTGAAGTAGAAACTATTTGTAGGATTACATGGCAAGACTGATGAAGACATAGATAATGAACCACTTCTCAAAATTAATACAGTCATCCCTTTTTAGAAAGTACTGGTGTTCTCAGTAATTGGGGTTCTCAGAAATCATTCAGCTGCCTTTTTCCACCTGGATGGAATTGTATTGTTTCACATAGGACCACAGATCAAGGTGGTCACTGCCACATTCATAGCAGTGATCCTAGAAGCTCTTGCCTTCATAAAAACAATGATCTCCAATATAATCATTTGCAAAGATTCATAATCCATCCCAGTGTCTGTGTCAGAACAGGGTACTGGCATACTGGGGCTTCTACTTACCTTTCCCATTTTTGGCAGTTTGCTGAGATGAAAGCTGAGAGCTGTGAGCAAACACTGTAGTTGCTTTTATATACCATAGTCCTAATGCTGCACCTGCAAAAAGTAACACAAAAGGCACATTGTAAGCTGTGTGGGATCTCACGTTTTGTCTTTATTGTAGTTATGGCATTATTTGCATTTACCATGTGAGATTTTTATTTTTCTGGGTTTTGGGCTGCGTTTGCTGGTGCTACGTGCAGGTGAATTACTGTGCAGCTGTGGACTATATTTTCAGTTGGTATCAGCAGTTCCATGTGGTGCACCTGGCCCAGTGGTGGATATATGTATAAGCACAGTTCTTTACACAACCTCCTTTGCCTGAAAGCTCTCAAACTCAGTGGACCTAAGCAGTTTCTGGCATAGGTCTCTTCCTCCCTCACAGTGTTGATTACCTCTTACCTAATTTTGCCTATAGTAATCTTTTCTTTTGTGAGAGCAGATGAACTTTGCTTTGGTTTCAACACTGTCACCAGCTTTATCCTGGAAACAGGAAAAGTCTCCCTCTCACGTGATATTATTAGCTTTTGCTCACTAATCCCCTCTATTATGTACAGATTTTAACACAGACATAAGAGGAGGAAACAGTGATTAAAAATTTCAGTCTCTTCCTGGTGTGTGGTTAACTACTGCATTCCTAAAGGCTAAAAATATTGCAGTCAAGTGGTTCTTTATTAGATGTTTATCAGTGTATCCAAATTACTGGCTAACATTGTAAATCAGTTTGGGTCAGTTGGTTTAATTCTCTCCCTTTGAAAGTCTGTTTTAAAAAGTCAAAGGGAGAAAGAGAACTTAACTCCATTTACTCCCTATCTGAAGAAAGGAAGGATTGGTTTTTAGTGCTAAAGTAGAGTGCTTTAATACTAAAGCCCAGCTAGAAGGTTATGGAAAACTGTGTTCCTTTCTTTTGGAACTTTTCATCTGTTACGTTTTCCTTGTTTGGTGCAGGACTGGAACAAACTGTGACTTGTTCTATTCCAATTATCATTTTCTCACACCTAAATATTAGGCTCTTAAAAACAAAGTGCTTCATGGAACTTGCAAAGCTGATTATACAAACATCTTATATCACCAGTAGGTGAGGCTTCAGATCAAAAGAAATTACAGCACTCCAAAACAGAGATTTATAACCCTCTGAATTTGGGGAAACTCTTTCAAGCATGTAAAGACCTTGTCAATATGATTCATCAGTTAACTTGGCATGCAGCTGAACAGCTTTGCAGATCTAATTTATTTCAAAGTTCTCTATTTGCAACTACACAGACTCCACCTTCAGTGGAACAAATGAGTGTTTGTGATGTAAGAAGGGAGAGCAGAGCAAGGTTTTGGAGACTTAGTGGAGCACAGCTTTGCTTACAAGATTTTTGGCGAAAGAAAAGGGCTTTCAGTGCTGTAGCAGGAAAGTAAAGACAAGAGTGTCTTCTGGGGAAATGGATAGGGAGAATAAGAAACCTCTGCCTTCATGTCCTCCCATTGCAAGCCACTTCACTAATGCTGTTTCTAATTGTATCTTTATTAAGTGACAGAGGCTAATGTGCGCTCACCATTTCCAAAGAGATACTCTCCTTTCCTCTTTATATTCAGCCCCTTTCTTCCAGGCTTTCTTGGTTACCTCAGACCACTTGCGTTTATCCCAATGGATTTGCTTGTCATGATATTTGCTTGACTGTTGTACTTGATTTATTGTTGCTGTAAGTACATTCTTCAGGGCTTTATTTTTGTTTGCTGGATGGGTTGCTGACCTGGACATGATGGAACTGGCAACAAGCAGTGTAAGCATGCAAGAAATACTTAATACTGAAAATTAGCACCAAGTTGTCACAGTGCTCTAGTGTCACATCCGCTTCTATTTCAAAATGTAAACCCTTGTGTATAGAATCATTTAGGGTGGAAAAGACGCTTATGATTGAGTCCAGGCATACAGCAAACTGCTGGATCTTTGGGATATTGAATGGTCTAGAGAAATGGTCATATTCTGCATAGATTGTACATGAGTTCTTTGAACAACGGATGTTAATGCAAATCCCCATGAAAGGCCATGAAGTCTAGCCCTGGATGTCTTTGGCAACACCACCACATACTTGCTGCACATAAATGGACTATGTGTTTGGCTCTGGCAGTGCAATTACCTGTGTGCAAGAACCTGACAGATCACTTCCATAACAGCACCCAACCTGGTGACAGTCTGCGCAAGATTTGGTGGTTGGTGTTCTCTCTGACTCAGCCTTGCTGCAAACAAACACCTTTTTGGAGCCAGCCTGGGCTAGTTCCTGCTCTGAGCACCTGAAACCATTCTAAGATGTAGAAAATACAGCAGAACACCTCTCATGGAGCCAGCATCGTTTACCTTGTTTTAGAGAGATTAAGTAAAAGAGAATTTCTCATTTTGTTGACTCTGGTATTTGCTCTTGCTGGTGGCTGTCTCTTGAAGATACATAATCCTACGAACTTAATAGATTAAGTCTTAAAACAGTTAGATTACATCCTGACAAAATTGATTATTTTCCTAACAGTTTGGTTATATTTTTGTCCTACAGATAAAGTGATCTCCTGTACACAAGGGTTGTTTTGCCATTCCAAGACAGATGCTAAATGTTTCCACCCAACATTTGCCTAGGAAAAAGCTCTTCACCAAAATGAGTGATAATTTCAGGAATAGCTAGAGATTCAGTAGTGACATGTCTAAAGTCAGGATTAGTTAGCAGAAATAGGGGAAATTTGGGTTGTTTGTATCGCAGTGCTCTAGTTAACTCCAGCTACGGTTTAGAAACTGAAACATAAGCTTGTGCGGGGCAGTTTGAGAAGTTAGCACCCTGGTCCTGCAGGCAGTATGTCTGTGACTCAGTTCCTGTGTTGTTCACAGCTGAGAGCATTAGCTGAATCTCTGATTTCAGTGTCATAAACTGGGCTGGGAATTGCAGCACCAAGTTGCCACCATGAGTTCTGCTACTGGAATCAGTCTCTGGGGTACAATGGGCAGCTCTTAAATTGTCAGAGGGAAAGAGGATGATGCCCTGTTCAGTTCCCCACTTGCTGCACAAGACCTCAGTACCATGATATTAGGCACTCGGAAAGAACAGACTCAAAATGATCTCTTGTCTTTTCTACTGTGGATAGTATTACAGTGCAGTGGTAGGCACCAACTGTATGCATGCGACAGCTGATAAGTGTTCACATATAATCATAGGTCTGTTCTGGGTTCTGTAGAACAAATTCATGACTTCGTATCTCATCTGAGCTCTGAACTATGCACACTGCTTTTTTGCATTGCTGAGAAGAGAGTCTGAAGTGTCCTGGCTAATTGGGCTGGTCACAGCAAAGCCTTTCCTCAGGAAAGGAGGAAACTTCAGCCAAGGTGACAAGAAGGCTATCAGTCTCATTGTGCGCACATCTGTAAGCAACCTTCAGGTCCCTGATTTGGGCTGTCTGAAAACATCAACAGCAAACCACTTGATCTGCTGGGCTTGACACAAGCCTGCCAGCAGGAGAGGGAGTAGCAAAAGGGGCAGGTATATGCACCCTGAAAATGAAACACTGCTTTTGTGCTTATTAGCACAGCAACATTTCAGTTGCTTGCTTGTCTTAACTCTACCAGTCTTATCTAAAATCCAGGAAGTATTAGCCAATGAAAAGTGAAGACCATGGCAGCACTGTAATAGCAAAGGCAGCATTGGAGTAACATGGCTAATCACCTATTTGTTGGAGTCTTACTGTTTATTTTATTGCCGGTCAGTGAACAAAAAGCAGTCATGAGATGTTAATCTTTCTAGCTGTTTATTCTTAACCACCCACTCACCATTGTTCTCCTCATCTGCTTAGCAGCAATAACACCTCTTCCTCTCTTGTAATGACCTCATTTCAAAGTAGTTTCTCTCTGCTTTAGCTTTCAAGAGTTCAGACTGATGCTGTCTGATTTGGAATTAAATTTGGTCAAGTCCTGGCACTGCTCTACTGAATTTGTTTGCAAGAAGGGAAGACTGTTTAGAAGTGATGGATGGTCTAAGCTCTAGGAACGAGCCTGTGCTGACTGCGACACAGGCCCTGGAAGGAGAGGTAGGAACTGCTAAATGGGATTGGATAGTGTGTTGCAGCAATCCTGTTCTAGGATTAGAAGTTAGTGAACTAACCAGGGCAAAACAGGTGATGCTGAAGAAATCCATGGCTGAAAAGTTCCTGTGTGAGAGTGATGTTGCTGTTGATCTTAAGACCCCTCTAGCCTTCTCATCCGACACCACTAAGCCTTCAACTTTGGCTCACATGGCTTGAAAGCCAAGTGGAGGATGCACTGTATGGCCAAGAAGCTCCATCAATATGAGCACAAAGACTCACCAGTTCATCTATAATTTTTGGAATGAACCAATATGTGGATTTCATTTGGTTTGAAATGTATCAATAATAGGTCTTTCTTCAGGGAGAGCTCAAAATTGAAAGGCCAAGTGTTTACAGCAACTACATCTTACTTTAGACTGATTTTAGACAGGATATATGTGATATGTTAAATAGCTGTGAATATGGTAAGCTGAAAACAAGCTTTGAGTCCATGATGACTTCTAAAAGACCCTTTAAATCACTAAGTATAACCATTCCCAAGCTTCCTTGTGTAGTGCTGTCTTTTGGCATCTCCATATATAGGCTCAGTGACTGACTAAGAATCAGCAGGCAGGAGAGGAAAAATAGTATTGCTTCACAAGCGTTTATTGTCTTTTTTTCCTTAAGCAGATATTTTGCACTGGAGTACAGGACCATCTCCAAGGCATGGGTTAACGCAGCTGTACAATGAGACCATGCTTTGGATGGATGTCTATTCCATGGCTAGAAGTAGCTGGGAATCTTCATTTCTGTCATTTTCATACGTAAAGATATCTAATGGAGTTAAACACAGTTCTCAGCAGTGAACACTTCTACTACCCCACTGAGCCCTGAAACTTGTATGGAATTAAGTAGAAAGAATCCTATAGAAACACACCATGCTGTGTGCCTAGGCTTCCAGACAGAGGAAGAGAGGGATGTGGAAGGAGAGCTGCATGCACCCAACTTGTAACCCAAGGTAGGATTAGTACAAGGATGGGGGTTTTGGCAGCCCATCTAGGAAACGGGGAGTGTTCTTGGGCAACACAGCATGAGCATAGCAGAGATAAACTGTTAGAGACCAGCAAGCAGGGAATGGAAGACAGGCTTCTGTGCTATACTGGCACTACAGGGAGAGGCTTTTTCTTTAGCTGAGGCCTCTAAGTAAGAAAGCAGGGTGATCAGAGGACAGCTGAAGAAAATGGGATCATCCTGAGAGGCACAACTCTTGCATCACATGCAGGGAAGCTCATTCCTGCCCCATTCTGGATCATATGTAGGAGCTGCACAGCACTGTGGACAAGGGTAAGTATGCACTCCCTGTCTCTGAAGAGCTGCATCCTCTCTTTGGCTCCAAAAAAGTAGCATGGTGTGTTGAGAAGCAGTAGGGATGTATTAGGAAAATGTAAGCTCCCAACACACTGGCAGGGAAGCAGAAAAGACGTGGCTAAGGGAAGAGGAGTGAATGTCAGTCTTGGATATAAGATATAAGAGGTGGGAAGGAAGGAGTGACTGCTGAGATTTAAATACAAAACAAAAAAAACCCAAACCAAAACAAAACATGAGTTGCAAATGTATTACCAAAGCTAAGTGGTAATATCCATTAGCTCACCTACAGCTAAGTGAGGTACGTGAAGTCTGGGTCTTTATGTCTTTGCTTCCTTTGCATTTCTTGCTTTTGACTCAGTTCCAGGCTTCTCTGAAGGGATTCCTTGTTTTGCTTCTGTAACTCCCTGCAGGATGCAAATGTTAATAAATGCAAGCACAGCATGCATGGCTGAATCCATCAGGAGAGATGAGGACTGCATGGCAGATCAGCTTTCCCCCTGCAGTGCAACATGTAATGCATATTGAACTCAAGCTTGTGGGGGAGCCCCTTCACTTGGTAAAATCCAGCCCTGCTGCTGCAATGTCTCAGCTCAGGGGAAGCTGCAGCAAACAGTAGCAGGTCATGGACAAAGGGAAATGCAGAGCCCAATTCATGTAATGTTAGGCTCATCTGACATTATTGGCCTCTTTAAAGAATCATTTTTTGTTATTTAAATAAAATATAGTTTCAACTTTTTTTTTTCTTTTAAACCTAAAACTGATAGTAGTGAATGTGTTTTGCAGGGACATAAGCCGGAAGAGTGGCTTCCCTGTCTCTGTTTAGTATTCCTGGAATTGACTCTCCAGCTCATGAGTGACACCTCCTGACAAGTTGTTATACAGTTGCCCTTAAAGTCCAATTTAGGATTGACAGTTATAAATTATTACTAGCATGAAATGCCTCATGCTAAAACATGCTGAGAAGTGCAGACAAGAAAGGTTTTGTGAGCTCTGGGCAGCCTGAGGTG
Source organism: Psilopsiagon aymara (assembly GCA_024733675.1). NCBI lineage: Eukaryota > Metazoa > Chordata > Aves > Psittaciformes > Psittacidae > Psilopsiagon > Psilopsiagon aymara. The sequence continues at coordinate 35,669 of JANRGW010041741.1, read as the reverse complement.
TGCTCTAGCTGTGACAGTCGGTGCTAGAGTTGCAAAAATAGTTTCACTGGCTTGCGTGAATCCTTTAGACCTGCTTTGCCAACCTGTTGTTTTCCTTTGGTCAGTGAGCCCAGTTGCTTGCTGTCTTTTTTAGCTCTCCTTGAACCAGGGTTAGTCTTTTGATATGCTGCTGCTGTCTGGAACTTGATGCCTTGGGGGAGAAAGCGCCTTGTATCATCTTGAGCTTATACAGTACCACCAGGCTTGTTTACAGACCTAATGCATGGGATCAGCTGCAATGCATGGTTGGAGGTAAGGAGTCCCAGCTTCAAATTCTCTAAGGCTCCTGAAGTTATTCTCGTTTTTGCTGCACTTGGAAATGAAGCAGGGAAGGGGAGGGTGACTCTTTCACTGGCCAGGAACATAACTGACCTTTGCAAAAGTCTTGCTATTAATTGAAGCTTAAGAACAAATGACTGTCAGACATAAAGGCTGATTCTACTAGAAACATGTAATCTTACTGTTTACCTCAACTTGAGGAAAACGCTCCCTCTGCGACTGTCATAAACTTGAGGAGCCTGTGCTAGACACTATTTCTAGGCTACAATGAGTGCCTCCGCTCCCTGCAAGAGAACAGGCATAGACCAAGGTTTATGCTATCCTTTCCACATGCAGCTGTTGGAGTTCAGCAGGCTGTGACTTGGTGGCTCTGCTGGGCCGGGCACTGCTGCCCCACATCCCCCTGACCTGGCCTTGTGGGAGTTGGGGTAAAATGTGCTCACTTTGCTTGCAGGCATACTGTGCAGCTTCAGGGGCAGTCAGCATGGCAAATGGATGCAGGGAGAGCTTGAAAGATTGAATCCAGTGTTTCTGGAAGGACAACAATTCATGGATTAGTATGTCTGCAGAAACTATGTGCCTAGCCAAATGGGCAGTCTCTGTTGTGGTCAGCAGAAATCAAAATAACTGCTTAAGAGGCCCTAGTAGATAAATAAGGACTGCTTTGCTGACAGTTTTTGTCCTGGCTGCTTGATCCACCCAGCTTCGTTAAGTGCCCATCCCCACTGGCCAGACATTTCAGTTATACACATAGTAGCTGAGCTGCTGCATTTCATAGCCATGTGTGTACTGGTGCAGCCTGGGGATTGTGGTCTGCCATAGTATCCTGGCAGCAGTTTGCAGCTCCTCAGCTATTCATATGGCAGCTCCCGAAATAGTGAGACAGCAGAGTAGGAAACTGAGAAGTGGCAGGCAGTCAGGATAGCAATCATTACAACCATCTCAGGCCAGGATACCCCTTCTTATGAATCAGAATCCCACTAGGATGTGACTTAGCTCCCTAAGTATCTATATATCTTGGTGTAGCCACAGTGCTTGATTTTCAAAGAGATCTAAGCCAAGGCTTCAGAACTGATGGAGGATAACCGGATTCTTCACCAATTTACTTTGATGGGAAACAGGGAACAAAAAAAAAGATAATCAGAGATCCACAGAAACTGAATTTTGAGATGGGCTGGATTCCAGCTCTCTGAGTCTAGGACTCTTTAAGAGGCACAAGCTGTGCTCCAAGAGTTACAGTTACTGAAAACAGTAGATTTAACCTCTTAAACTAATTAGGGCTTTGCAAAATAAACTACCCTCAGTTCCCAAATTCAGCAAAGCATTTATGTTCCTTTCCCAAAGTAGAAATGATCTTATGCCCATTATTAAAACTAAGCAGTGCTGTTGTCTGAAACAAAAACTGGAGATCCTGATAGCAATAGTTTATCTTCCTCTTTAGAAAATTTTGTAACTCTGCTATTGTCATGGTTTAAGTCTAGCTGGTAGCAAAGTACCACATAGCTGTTCACTCCCTCCCTCCCTTTTCCCCTGCTGCAGGCGGGATGGGGAGTAGAATTGAAAGAATGCAAATGCCGTGGGTTGAGATAAGAACAGTCCAGTAACTAAAGCACAATACAATACTACTACCACCTATAATGATAAGGGAAATAACAAGGGGAGAGAATGCAATTGTTCACCACCCACCAACCGACATCTAGCTAAACCCAAGCAAGGATCTGGGCCTTCCAGGTAACTCCCTCCATTGTATGTACTTGGCATGATGTGCTGTGGTATGGAACACCCCTTTGGCTAGGCTGGGTCAGGTGTCCTGTCTCTGCTTCCTCCCAGCTTCCTGTGCCTCACTGGCAGAGCATGAGACTGAGAAGTCCTTGATTAGAGTAAGCACTTTTTAGCAACAACTAAAACATCGGTGTGTTATCAGCACTGCTCTCAGGCTAAAGCTGAAACACAGCGCTGCACCAGCTGCTAGAAAGCAGAAAAAAACCTGTTACAGCTGAACCCAGGACAGCTATCTCACGAACAGCAGGGAAGTGTCCACTAGGGACAGGATCTAGGCAAGTGCACAGTAATATGAGATGAACAGAAAGACTGTTTCTGTACTTTCTTTGTCTCTGACTGCGTAACATCGAAATATAAATCAAAGGTAAACACCCTACTACCTCCTCCCCCCCCCCAAATAAAATCCAAAACCTCAAGCAACAACAAAAACCACAAGAAACCCCATACAAAATCCTCCCCAAACCAAACCAAACCAAAACCCAAACAAAACCACAAAAAAAAACAAACCAAACCAAAAACCCCAAACAAACCCAAACTGACAAATAAACCGCACAAACCACCATGGGAAACCGCATGAGTAGGTGGAAAACTTTCAAGAAAACACCACTCCTCTCCACAGTATGCTGTGCACTGAAAATGGAGACTTCAAAAAATATCATGGGTTGGGAATTCCTAGAGAAAAGGATTCTTGCCCATAAGAAGCATGACAATAAAAACACACAATGTAATGTCTACAGGAAAAGAAGGGAGAGCTGATCCACCCACTTATCTCAGGAGCAGAGTAGAAGATTCCCCCTTCAACCTAACATGTGAAATGCCCCTACATGGCATCTAGTGGCATTTCTAGTTCTTGACATGGGAAAATTTAACCAAGAGGTTACAGCCAAGGCTGCTGTGATGCATGTAACTGTGAGCTGGAGCGAGCTCTAGCCCTTTCTGGACGTCGCATGGCAGTCTGTCATTAACGTTATGGCTAAGCATGACTAAGGTAAACAAAAAATAAACTAAGGGCACCACTGTGAATTACATGTGAATTATCTTTTATACTCTGATTACAATGCCACAGCAACTTTTAATGCTTGATGGGAAACATAAAGTCTGTGTTACTGCAAATGAATCTAGGTATTCCAGACACAAATACTCTTAGTTAAATAGCTGGTCCATATAGAATACTTTCTTTTGATTTGAGTCATGAATTTAAGAGTATAATACGTCCCCTGTTTTTTTGAAGATCAATTACATTTACATGACTAAATATCTGCTAGAGAAACTTGCCTTGGACACAGGCAAAGCCCTTGTGAAGCAGGCTGTATCTCCTTGGATCTGCATAGCCCCTTCCTCCGTTCCACATTAGTGGTAATCACAGCACACTAGTGGGAATGCTGCTCTGTAAAGCACTGTGCCAAAGGCCCAGGAGCTGGGTTACATCTTGGTGTGGCTGTGAGTAATTGGGCTGCCCTTTTCTTGCCTGGCAAAATTTGAGATACAGGAGGTGGTTAACAGTTCAGATTTTTGCTCTGTTCAGTGAGAGAAAGCTGGAGCTAGTTTGCTATTACTAATGGGGCAAAAGGGGCAAATGACTTAAAATGTAACATTTTTTAAAAGGCACAGGATACTATAGGATCCAAATGCATTATGCCTTTATGCAGTAGGAGATGCCTTCAACTTCATTGCTTGCAGCACACCAGTCTAGGCAGTAGGCTGGTGGGAAAAGAAACCAAGAGCGTACCATTGCTATGGCCAAAGCTAAGAGTCACTAGTATTACCGAATGTGGATCCAAAGGGCAGAAGATGTCAAAAAGCATGGGATAGATTCTGCAGCGTGTGTGACACGAGCAATGATGAAAGCCTTTTAAGTATGTTTGGGAATGGGATGCTGCTTGAAGACTGGGGCTAAGGTAAGAATTAGCTCCGGGGCAGGGTAGAATTGAAAAGTTTTATCTGGTGAAATTTCTGCAGGGCTAAGATGAGATCTGATTAATAAGGCTGGACAAAGTATCTCCTTTTTGTCTACTGAAGGCCTTTTTTTGTATCCATCTGGTTGCTCAGTTACATTTTTCTGCTGTATCCAGTTTTACATGGACCAACTACAGAGTTTTCTTTTTCTGGTACCCTGGGGATAATCTCCAGCTGAGGTCCAAAAGAGGAACAGCGCATCAGCCTCTGCCCTTTGAAGAAGAAAAACATTTCCCTGAAGGTCAGCTACCAAAGACAAAGATTTTATGCACCTGCCTTCCCTTCACTACCAGTGTTCGCTTGGGTTGGCAAAGTCCCACATCAGTGTGCAGGCCAGAAAGGAACCAAGAAGTGTCTGCAGTTAGCCAGGCATTTAAGCCAAAAGAAGCATGCCAATAAAAAGTCTCCACAAACCTCTAAACCCGGAAGCACATTATTCAAATATTCTAGGATGCAATGTGTGACTTTCAGACTAAAGATGAAGCAGGGGTTTTAGAAGTAGCCCTTATACTACTAGAGATTTCTGATCCCAGTGGTGGTGCAAACAAGAAAGCACCAAGAGGTCAAACTCCAGAAGTTAAAATATAGAAAGCACCTTTCCTCCCCTGCCTAGTTTCAGCTTCCCTTTTTTTCATGGTTACATTCAGTCTGACCCAATTCCTTCTGTGAGGTGACAAGTGGCAAAGGAGGATGGGCTTGTGACTATTTTCTGTTTTTTCTCTGTACTTCTTACTTTTCCTATGTGCTTTTTTCCCTGCAGGCTTGGCATGGAGAGAATGCCTCCTTCCAAGAGCATGTGTCTCTTAATAGTCACCCCACATGTCTCCTTACACATGTCCTCATATCTCCTTTCCTAGCAGCTGCTGCTCTTTCTTAAATGTTTGCATAGAGGTGCCATGTGCTTCTCTGGCTAAAGTTCTGGCACATGCCTGGCAAGACATGGTGCATCTTTGGCAGCCAGATGACAATCCCAAAGGAAAGTGCTAACTTCAGGTAAAATTCACACTGTCATACCTAGACTGTGGTCTTGAATGCTACCTGAATTCTTGTATTCTGCTGTAACAAGGAGATGTGTGAGCTTATTGTACTGATGTTGCCAGCTATCATGCACATATCCTCAACCACTGCTGGTCTAACAATAGTGTTTGTTTTTCACAGAATGAAGTCCCTTTCTTTATTAGTATGGGAGAGCTGGAATAAACAGGAGCTATAATAAACCCATGCACAATAAGATCTGCAAGCAATTAAAAAATGTGCTGCACTCTGCAGCTTTGATACACACTCTCAAGACTAGCAGCAGAAATGAAGTACTCCATGGATAACTATAACTGCACATGTAGGCTTTATACCTTGTTATTGATGCTAAAAGACCACCCACAAGGCTCTAAGCTATTGTGAGATGTGAGAAGGAAATAAAAGTTCAACCATGTTTACTCTAAATGAGACAAAATAATCCATATGTGGATCACATTCCCAGAATGCAGCCCAACACATTACATATTCGACCAGTCCACATAGGTAAGAGAGATCTTCACTCAAATCTTTATTAGAGATGAGGAAAAACTGATAAATCACTCACCTTTGCAGAGCTTTGACAGTGTGTTGCTGAGGGCCTGTAAATCTCTAAGATCTCTTCAACAGGAACACTGTTCTGTGAAGGGAGGTAAGGAGGCTCAGCCCTCAAAAGCATTTCCTTAAAATGAATGTAGGAAATCCAGCTCATGTCTCTTTCTTTTCATCTCCTTCACGTGAGCTCCTAGTATGGTTCATGCTGCTAGTACAAATCTATTGAGATCTGATTCTGAAACTTGCTCACTGTTTTGCACTTGGGCAAGACAAGGTAAGTAGACTATACACACACACAGATCACCTACCAAAACTGCCTATTTTTAATTTTTTCTAAGGCTGAGCAAAACTTAATGGCTACCTGATAAAAATGAAACAGATTTATAATATTTGCACTGTCTGTATACTGTGCTGTCAATGAACACAGGCATTCAGGATACAAAGAGTGTTCCTAAACAGATGGCATAGAGCAAAAGGTATTTATATCTTTCTTGCCTTCTTACCATTAATAATCCAGCATATGAAGATAATATCATTGCTTCTCTCTCAATTCGGTTGGGATATGCGTATCGGCTGTGAGCCGCAAAATTCCTGTATGTTGTTTTAAACAAGAAGATAATTAGCCTGGTATTACACATGCAAAAAGTAGTCCTGAGCCTGATTCACTGCTGCTTTTACTCCATTTTCACACTGGTGTAACCCACTGCAACAGCGGGACCTTGGCTTTGCAATACTCACATTTTCTCTCTCGTCCGTGCAGTCTGAACATCCAAGTCATGTAGCCACAGCAAAGCAATACTGAGGGCTAAGTTGTAATGGACCTGGAAAGACAGAATGACATTATGTGTTTTATTTTACTGTAATTGCTTAACTGAGGGATGACAGAAAGACCAGAGAAATGTAGGGAAATGTGAGCTGGAGCCCAGTATTGTCTCAACTACACTGGGTACCTCACCAGTTTTAAGACACTTGCTGAAGTTTGAGAGGTTTTAAACATATCAGGAAAGCTTTCTCAGCTTAGCTGAAAGACATCTGGTTATACATAGACAGCTTTAGTTCGTGAAGAATTCCCTTTGGTTAGTTGACTTGAATGCTCCCTGTGGGTAAGCTTAGCCTTGCTGAAAAATCAGCAAAAGCTTGAATTATATTGGATACATTACACCAGGATGCTATTCACAACCAGTCTCTTTTGATACTCATTACAGTGATAGGCTTTTACTAATGACTGTAGGAACAGATTATTTGGCTGTACCAAACAGCCATCCTTCAGAGTTCTCAGTAGCCATGCAGTTAAAAAGGATTAGAAGTAAGAAGTCTGGTGATTACCATGTCATCTAGAAAAGTGGGCTGCCTTTGTCCTCTTGGATCGAATTCATTTTCTTGTAGTCTGATGCCAACATAATCTCCCCTTAAAGAAAGAAAATAACTCGAAATTACAACTGGTTCTAAGCAATCCAGTGCATAAGAAATGCAATAGATTAAACCTAGTGCGAGACTGGGGCTAAATTTGCTATGATTCAGGGATAGGAACCTGCTGCAAGATTTCTCACAGACGCCTCCTAAGTAGGAAAGCTGTTAATTTTCTGCATCACTGCTAGTATTAACTTCACTCAACCACACTGCTGTCTTCCACAAAGGCTCCAAAATACAGGAATAAGTACAAATATGAATTAAGTATTTAAAGTCTGGGGACTCACAGAAGGATTTCACTATATGGCAAAGAGACTGAAAGAGATGCTTCACTGGTGCTTGTTCTTCTCATTCAGGAGAGGTCTGATTTTGCAATTTTTCCTCAGACTAAATACTACTGATCCATCCAAGCAGTCCTAGAGAAGATGGGCACAGGACTAGCATGGAATAGATGGGACATTGCTTTCATCCTCTAGGAGTTGTCTGCTGGGTGCTTCTGAACTGAGAGCGTCAGTTCCTGACGCGTGAACTAGGAGACACCTTACAGCAGCTGCACTGGCTGCATGGCAAGGGAGGAACTCTGCACCTCCTTGGTCACTCCCACTGACATAGAGCAAGTTCTAGGCTGTGACACCTCTACTGTCACACATGCAGTCAAGTGTCACACTGAAGACTGCATTTGAGAAAATGAAAAACATCTCAAAGGAAGTCTGTTCCTACCTCCCAGCAAGAAAAGACTAAGGTTTTCAAGTTGTCATCCAGCTAGGTGTGCAGTTGCTACTTACAGGAGTTTTTCGACCTCTTTCTTCAGGCGCTTTCTTTCCATACTCTAGCTCCTGTAACAGATGCTCAAGGGGACCTAGGAGAGAGAAAAGTGTATCCTACCAAAATATCTCTGTGAGTAAGCAAACAAGAATCATAGCTAAAGAGTATGGGACACTTGGAGAACCCCTGCAAAAATCCAGTTAAACTCATTTCCTAGGTTGGATTACAATCAAAGCTGAGAAAAATCTAGTCAAGAAAGAGAAGACAACATGCAAAACACTGAAACTGAGGGTAGCGAGTTTGGTAATGAGAAATGGGCAGAATGAGCCCATTTAAAATAAGGACTGATCTGAGTATCAGCTTGCAGGTTGCTTGCATCCCCATGACAATCATGTATATGCTCACATATAATGCAATCTATTAATCTGCTGCTGCTTCTGAGTTTCTTAGCACATGGTTTGCTCTTGACACTGTATGTGTATTAATGAGATCTATGTGGTAAAAAAAAGGGATGAACTGGGAAGAGGAAAGAGTGGAAGAGATAACAGCTGGCCTGACAGGACACAGCAAAGAGAGAAGCCAGCACCTGACCCATCAATTTATTGTAGTATTAGAGTGCAGGCTTCACTCCTTTGCTCCATTATGCACAAAGTAATAATATGTCTAGTAAGATCTCTGTGTTACTGGATATTGTCCCCCTATTATCTCTCTCATACATGTATACAAGAAATCACACACTACCTGTGTCAACTCTCAGAAAAGGCCTCAGGATCTGGGTTTGGAGCCTCTGACTTCAGGTATCTGTGAGGAGGAATTCCCTCTTGATGTTGCTGTTCCTTTCTTGCCTCTGCCACTCAGTTTGTATGCCAGGGTAATTACACTATGGCTTCACACTGGACTGTAGATTTCTCCTGTTGCTTAGAAACAATGCTGCTGAGCTGAGCCAAATTAAAGGAGAAACAAAAACCAACAAACAAACAACACCACAGAAAAGGTTAAGCCTGCACTTTCTGGTTGGATTATCGGTTTCAAGCTAAATGATCCTTTTACACTGCTAGGCATAGAGTTTCACTGCTGAGTGGCTAGCTGGAAACAGAAGACTTGCTAACAGGAGAGGCAGAGACTATTCACTGTGCTTTCTGATGAATTTAATTGCTCGTAAAAGACACTGTCAGCTTCCACTGTTCTAGCATTCCACTGTACAGAACAAAAAAATAGACCTGATACCTTCCAAGAGCCCACCTGAGGTTCCATTTGCAGTGTTTATATCATTTCACAAGGATCCTGCTACTTGTTCTTCTATCAATGTTATGTTTTTGTTTACAGCATTAGAAGAAATTCTAACAGGCAAGAAATTCCAACATGATTTACTAAATCCTGCTGTTCGCCTTCCAATGGATGTGGGGCACATTCTGCACAGGACTGCTGGTAGCCAATGCATCATGATGCCTAATAAATTGGTGAGAAGCAACTGGATTTTGTAGATTAGGAAGGTGTGCAGACTGTACTTCTGAATGGAAAGAGCTGTCCACCTCCTTGGGAATGTACTTCTCATGTTAACTGATTACCTATTAAACAATAGGAATGCGTTTATGAGACATAATCACAATATTGCCTTTGTGATGATTTAAGAAAACAAAAGTAAATGCACTATCGTAAGACATGTTTCCTAGGAAAAAAGCCTACTTGGTATTAACAGAATCAGTGCTGTGCTTTCCCAGGTCAGATTTACAGACTTAGTGCTGTGCATATGCCTAGGAAGGTGCAAGAGGTAAAGGTGGCAGACATGGTTCTGCCACCTGCCGTGTCTTTGCCATAGCAGTGAAAAGCCTGGTGGGTGGCCACTGAGGGAGAGATGGAGTTTGGGAATTACCCCTCCTTGCAGCATTTGATGCTTATGGTCATTCTCATTAATCTATGTCAAAATGAGCACCAAGTTTAGCACTACCCCTCTCCCCTCCCCTTTCATTCCAGCTGCAGGGTTTATAATAAAGTTCGATTTGATTTCTTAGGGCACTTGCTTGGTGAGCTTCATAGCAACTCTGTGTCCCCAGCAGAGCTACTGCTTGTTTGTGATGAGAAATGCAGATCTACTGCCTGCCTTTCCTCCAGTTACACCTACTCAGGGCTTATTTGCTGGTATGGCCAGGTGAGTATGAAAAGTGACCTTCACAAAGTGAACACAGCCATGCCGGGCCTCCCCCACAGTCCTGCTAACAGAACTTCCCTCCTGTTGTGTGGCAAGGGTGATACCCTGATGAAGATAGGGACTTTCCTGTGCAGAGCCCTGGGGTGAGCTGCCCCCAGCTATTTCCCCCAAGCAAGAAATGCTTGTGTATCATTGCACAGCAGCGAGCGAGTGGTGGCGCTGTGTGTGCGCTCTTCCAGCGGCAGAGAACAGCAGCCGCTAGAGGATACCCGTGGAAGAGCGGCGCCAGCAGGCATCAAACTAAGTCCCTCCCCATTCTCTACTGATTTGCAGCTCAAGACCTTCTTAAGCACAAAGTACTGCCGCGGCAGTCGATAGCCCTTCATTGTTTTTTACTTCCACAAACCTGCCGAATCACTTTTTAAAACCCGAGTAATTGGCATCTGCAAAGATCTCCAGTGTTTAAACAGGGCTGCGTGGGAAAGTCCCTGGTTTTAAGTAGTTCACTGTTAATTTAACGTGCTGACCAGCGTGTTTCATAAACTTGTTAAACTTGGCAAGTTTAGGCCCCTCAAACTCTGGGATTTGTCATTCACGGAACACAGAATGAATATTGGAGGAGGATACTTAAGTCTTTTCCCTACACCGTAGCACATTTAATGAGTCACAGGTTCCCCAAAGCAAGAAATGAAGCCACACACAGGTCTGCAAGTCTGCTGCACTGTTATCCACTGGAGACCCAATCTTCTGGGCTGGTATGGGGGGTGTTTTGCCAATTTTCTATTAAATTGGAAAGAAATACATTTAATTATTTGCATTATTTAATGCTCATCACCAAATATATTAATAAATACCACATAAAATAGGATTATGACATAGGACTCTTGCAAAGGGCTACCATCCACATGCCTGCGGCAGCAGGTAGAAGTGCTTTTACCACCTTATTCGTACTGCAAAATCCCTCTGAACCTCTATTGTGAAGAATAGGGTTGTAAACGAGTAACCTCGAGGATGTTAGGCTTTGTTAGCAACTATAGAGTAAAGGAAATTACTAAGATAAGCTTTGCCAGAACCGCCTGGTGGTTACTGATATGACAAGGATACTTAAGCAAAGTGAGGAAGAAACAGCTACGTCTGAAAGCCCATTACCACATTTTTGTGTGCATACAGGAGGCATTCTCTAACAGTACAATGCAATGTATGTAATCTAATGAATATGTATGTTAAACGACAATACAAGCACAGACTGGTTGATGCTTGGAAGAGACACCCTTGGAGACTCCGTGTGTCTCCCGGTGCCACAATAAAGAATACCTGCTTGTCAACTTAAAACCTTGCTGGAGAGTTCCTGGAGTTTTCTCCAAATCAATTGTAAATTCCTGTTCCCCTGCTGTTTACAAGGGTATTGTAAATTATTTTTCCTCGCATGTAATTTCCTTAACAGAGTTAACATCATCATGTCTGCACATACAATGTCAACTTCCTAAGGACAAATTCAAACGTGTCTGGAAAGCAAAGCATTAACTTGGGCTGAAATGTACATTACTTAAGAAAAAAATAATCCTTTTAATAGACTGTAAAATGCCACCTTCTCACAGGTGAAAGCTGCAAGCCAGGTGCTAAATTCTGCGGGCGAATAACTGCTAACTTTTGGGCGAGATTTGTCCATCTCAACAACCCCAGGGCTTTTCAGAGGCGTTTCAGTTCCGCGTGCCGGGGCTAAGGCGG
>JANRGW010041741.1:0-23895 GCA_024733675.1 Psilopsiagon aymara | reverse complement strand
GCGGCGGCAGCCTCAAAAGCACGGCCTCGCAGCCAGGCGCTTCCAGCAGACCGGAGCCGGGAGCCTGGAGCCGGCACTCCCCGGCCCGCTCCCCCTCAGCGCCATCAGCCCTGTCAGGCGCGGCCCAAAATGGCGGCAGGGCCTTACCCTGAGGTGAGAGTGCCACGGGCTCCCCTCATACGCCAGGGAGTCCACGCCCCGGCAGACGGGGAGGGGAGGCATCGGTCCTCGCCACGCCGCAACCCCTTCTGGGGATGAAGAGTTTGTGCTCGGCGCGTCCCCTCCCTCCTTTCCCTAGCGGGACAGCCGGCAAGCACAAGCACCGAGCGCTCCGCCGCCATTCCGCAGGGCGGGAAGAAGCGAGGGGCGGGCCGCCGGCCATAGCGGTTGCATTCAAAAATCGCCTGGCGGGCAGATCGGTTTTCTTCCCTCTTTCCCCTGCTCCGGCCGCGTGAGGGGCGGCCGCCCGGCGGGGCTCGCTGCTCCAGCCCGCAGGTGAGTGGGGGAGTCCGCTCGCCCCGTCTCGCTCCCTGCCCGTGCTGAGGGGCCGCTGGGCGAAGGGGGCGGCTGGTTTGGGGAGAGGTGCGGAGCGCTGCCGTGCGGCTCCGGCCTCGGTCCGCCCCGCAGCGGCGTGGGGGGACGACAAGGGCGTAGGTGCTTCTCGGGGACAGTGTGAGTTGTGGCCGGGAACCGCTTGCGGAGGGGGAGAATGCAGGTTCTAACCTTGCTCGGTGTCGCTCTCTGCAGCTATGGCATCTCGGGAGCCTTCCGAAATACTCTTCACCCTGAGTGGTGTAAGAGAGCGCATGAGGGAGAAGAAAAAGGGTGCCTTGAAGACGGCGAAGTTGAACGCCTCGATTGCATCAAAAATCAAAACCAAAATCATTAGTGAGTATATTTTACCTTGCTGGCAGCTACGTCAGCTTATAACTATGCCTTTGGCTGTGGCTTTTATCCAGATTTTATGTTTAACAGCTGCTTCTCTGCCTGTGGCTTTCTAGTGAATTGGGTACCCTGCACCACTTGAGGTGCCCAAAGGTGTCTGAAGTATTTCTGACTGGTATGTTTAACACAGAATCTTTGGAGCAGCAGCTGGGGCCATTACCGGCTGCTTGGCAGCATCTCAGATGGCATTGGGCAGCTTTGCTTGGGTAACTGAGTCCTCAGGATCCAAACAGCAACAATAAGAAGTGTGGAAAGTATTTTAGAGTATCTGCCATCCTGTGCAGAATCCAGCCCAACTCTGATTTGGTTTTATGAGCGAAACAATGCCATGATAGTGAATGAAATAATTTGGACTACCTTGAAAAAGCTAAGCATTTCTGTTACTTATTTTGAAATTAGGAAGCATGGATCTAAACCTGCTTAAGGGCTGCTATGAAGGAAAGTGTGTGTGGGGGGTTTATCCTTTTTGGGTGGAGATGAGGACTCAGAACTACAGGGACTTGTTCGAAGTCAAAAGCATATAGTTCTAAACTTGGCACACGGACCACACCATCTTTTATTAAGAATTGAAGCAGTAGCTTGCTGAGCATGACCCACTCAAGATGGCGTGTCTGTCTGAAATGTCGCAGGTTATTATTAAGCTTTTCCTGCTGTTCTCTGAGGACTTCTGTTGCTGGAAGGAATTATATTGCTGACTCTGTGTGGGGCTGTTGAGTTATAGGGATCTGAGCCTGACAGAAGCTTTTCTGGGAAGAGGAAGAAGTATGATAATGGAGGAGGCAGGGATGAGCCCTTGGATGCTGATTCTGTGTGATACTTCTCTGTCCCTCACAGACAACTCCTCCATTATTAAAGTCTCCTTAAAGCACAACAATAAAGCACTGGCCCTAGCCCTCAATGGGATGAAAGCCAATGTACAACAGCTCACGCAGGAGAAGACCATCTTACAGAAGGAGGTAGAGGAGTGCCACTTCCAGAATGCAGTGCTGCGGCACAAGCTCTCCTTCATGGTATGGCACTAACAGTGTGACTGGCATCGGTACGGGTGGTAAGCAAAGTATGCAGTGCTGTCATCTCAACCTTGGGAGGAGTGAGCTGTCACTGGTTGTTCATGCCCTGCATATGAAAAATGTCCCCATTTATTTGCTTACTTTTTCTTCTAAGCTGTGTTCTCTCTCCAGAACATGGGTTGCTCTGGTTGCCAGCATCCTTGTTGTAATAGATGTTTTGATTTAATGTCTTTATGTTTTTTTTTTACTCTTTGTTACCTCAACATAGGATAATGCCATGAAAGAGCTTGAAAACATTATGGCTGCAGTTAAGACATCCCGGCTATCTGAGGTAAACCATGCGAAATGTGAGCACACTGCTCTGGGAAGGGATCTGGGTTTGTCTCTGGCTTTTGCTTTATCTTGCCTGCTTACTTCAGTGTTTGACGCTTCAACTGTGTTCTTGGCTTGCTTGAATTGTGCTGGTTACACCTTGATTTTAGCTTGGTGTTAATGATTTCCAGGGTAACTTTTGTGGAAAAGACTACAGCATATTTCTATCCCAAGTTGTCTTCCTTGAGGTCATTTGCTGTGTTTGGCTAGTAGGCTCTTCTGCCATGACAAGTTGTGACTTCTGGTGTTCTTTTTAAGTGTTGCCATAGAATTTTCCGTATGTCCTGTCTCCTGGCTGGGTGGGAGGGAAAATATTCCTGCTTCTTATTCTCAGATTATCTGAACTAGTTTAACTTCATCTTTAAGCCTGCAGAGACAGAATCTGTAGTATTATACAGAACTTATTCTGTAATTTGTGCCATTTTAGATGGGAGAGGGTCACTAGCAATATTTGACATACTTTCCAGGGTGAAAGTGAGCTTCTGCTGGTTCTGTCCTGGAGCTTGCATGGGGAATTGCAAGAACTTTCAACCATTTTTCTGTTTCTCACTTTTCAGTTCCATACAAGCTCTGCACCCTTGTGGAATGGCCAGAAGAGCAGCATAACTGAAGATAGCTGGGCCAATGATATTGCAGATGTTCAGCTTGTGAGGTGGGCCTTAAAATGATATCACCAAATTTGTCTTGAATTTCAAAATGCTAAATTTACCATTCTGTTTTATGTGTCGAGTTGTCTGTTTTACATGAGAGGCCTTCTTTACCACCAGTGCTTGATCTTTTCCCTTACTTTGTGCCTTTCTGTTGTCACTCTTTGTCTTACTTGTCCTAATGCCAGGTCTGTGCATACACTCGTCCTTTTTCACTCCTTTTTTTGAAAGCACATTTCTTTTAGGCGGTTTTTGCTTTGTACCTGCTGAGCACTGCAAGATCTTGAGTGAGTGCCGTAGGTGGCTGCTTTGGTCTTTGTTACATACAGAAGATTAATAGCGTTCTGCTTGTATGATGTAAACTTGTGTTTCAGAAAGAATGTCAGAGCAGGATGTCTTAAAATACATATGAAATTCCATTGCTCCTCTGTCTCGTCCCCCTTCTCAACACCAGGGAGCCCTTAAAGCTGCCCGCATACATGCATCTCCAGGCAGCCTTGTTGGTGTTCTGCAGTGAGGTGAACCTGTGGTTGCAACCTGCATACTGAAAGGCCTTCCTTGTTGCCTCAGTGTACTTTTCTCCTGCTTCTGGGTCCGCAGCAGTGTGCCTTCTTTATGAGTTGTGCATACTCAAAAATGGGAAATCTGTCCTGGCTGGGCAGTGTGTGTTCTGCAGCACTTGAAGCCTTCAGAAATGTATTTCAGTAACTCTTGAAAGCTGTAGCTGTTCTGCTGGATTCTGGGGTGTCATGGCTATGGAACATCTCGGTTACTGTTCTTCCTTCTCACCAGGGCTACAGGGATGCCAATGAGGGTGCCCATTTCCAAGCCATTTGATGGTTGCACTTCCACAGCAGTACAGACATCCTCACTGAGTCATGCTTCTAATGAGTCCCTGGAAATTGTGCCTATTGCCTCCAAAGACACTTTGCCACCAGAGCCTGCTGAGAAGCCTCAGTCCCCCCAGGAAAAGAATGAGAAGATCACTGAAGCAATGGACGCACAAGAGGTTTTTCTTGGTTCTTGCATCTTTGGAGGTAAACCTGTGTCTTCTGCTGTTCTTCTGATATGACTTTGTATGTTTGTGTTTAGAAATGAACATAGTGCCATAGCTCCAGTTAACTCTTAACTATCACTCCAGCAGCTTCTAATGACTGTTAGGAACTACATACTTCAGTGATGCTGCTATCACTATAATCACATGTATCCCAGAGTAGGATGTCTTGCTTGGTGGGGATATTTGGCATATTTGCAGTTGCTCGAGGTCGCGCATAGCATAGCATCCGCCAAGCTGGAAAAGACCTTCAGGCCTAATTCTGAGTAATAGGCACTGATCTTACATAAGATTTTCAGAAATCTCTGAAGGTACAGAATCTAGCTAGATGTGCATCTTCTGTTCCTTGTGGATTTGTCATAAAATAACTCTTGTACAGATGACAAGCATTCTGAAATACTAGGGCTGGTTCAGGGGTCTTGCTTCCAGCTGCCTTTCTGTTCTGAGGGGAGCCAGCTGAGCAATTCTGTTATACAGTAAGTTTGGGAAGTCCCTGTAGACACAAAATCATGCTTTTTCTATGCTCTGGGTTTGTGGCAGTGTATGGGGCATGGTGTTTAGTGGTATGGGAAAGCTGGTATTTGCCTGCTGCATTGCTTAGTTTTAGCAATGAATTTCATCTTTCCAACAGAGGCCTTTTGCAGCACCAAAAAAAATCCCAACAGTTTGCCAGCACTTCCCTTGGAAAGTCATTCTCTTTCACATGAGAGTGAGGAGACAGCAAAACATATGTTGGATCGTCTCTCACAAGGATACGTTACTCAGAGAAGAAAGTATTACAGCCTGATTACAAGCAGCACTCCATCTTCTGGTGGGGATGTCTTCCCACCTGTCAGTTCCACTCAGGCAGCTGAATGCTGTATCACACAGGACAGCAGCAGCTCCAGGAAGAGCAACACAGAGCCACAGCTGAAATCTCCCAGCTCCCTGGCTTCACCTACTCAAACCACTGTTACTCCTGATAGAAAGTCTTTGGGCAAAGAGATTTTCTGTGATCAGCCACAGCATAAAGAAACTGGGTGTGGTGTTGAAATGGACCCCACATACAGCAGAGTCCCTGAGTTTGTTCCTGTGAAGGCTAAAAACAAAGGTAATTGTAAAACTGGTGAGAAAAAAACTGGTAAGAAAGCAAGTATGAGAAAAAAAAACCCAAATGCAATTAAAAAAAAAGGAGAAAGTAGTCCTGATAGATCTCAAGGTGAAGAGAGTGCTCAGGATACTAAGAAGCGTCTTCAGCCAAAAGTTGCAACACGTCCTAGGGAGCCTGAAGTTTCTGAAATGAGGCAAAAAGGTTTCATGGAGGCTTTTGACAGGAACAACACAGGCTGTGGTACAGAGAAACATTCCTGCTTTCCTGCTGAAGTCTTCCGTTCCAGAAGAACATATGTGGTGAATCCAGCACAGCTGCACAGTCCTGAAAGTAGTGACTTACTCCAACAGATTAAGGATACTACCTTTGAGATCCAGCCTATGGAGAGCTTGCCAGGAAGCCCAGTTTGTACCTGCTCAAGTCTTGAAGGTCCCCTGGATGATTCCAGTCTGCAAAATTCACTTTTCTTGAGGAAAGAGACCTCAAGTGCCTGTACTTTGCAAGAGGACTCAAGTGTGAGCACAAAGAGGATCAGACAGAAAACCAACAGAAGAACTAGAATTATTAGGCAAAGAGGTGACTCTGAGGAAGAGAATCTGCCAAACAGTGTGAAAACAGCAGAGGCCAAGGCTGAAGAACAGCCTAAAAGAAGTCAGACAAGCAGGAGGAAGACTGTCAGGAAAGGCAGTTGTCATGATCAGAGAAAGGAAGTTGATGTTTTTGGCCTATGTATAGATGTTCAAGGAGTAACTGAGGAGAGCACAAAGGATTTACAAGGTAATCTTAAACCTAGCAGGAAAACTTACATTGTCAGTCCTTTGGATCTTGCAGAAAACTTGGGTTGTGTCCAGACGGATTTTGAAGACGGTGACACTGTACCTCCCAGATCTGTTCCTGGGAGCAAAGCTAGCAAAATCCCCAGAGCTGAGAGGATGGTAGCTGCTCAGAACAAGACAAAGGGCCTTCAAGAAAAGGGGCAAGCTAAAGTTGACAACAACATGAACACTTCAGAAAAAGAGTCCTGTACCAAACCAAAGCTTCAGAGGGAGAACACCACCTCTAGACCTCCAGAGACTGATTCCCTGGCCAGACGAAGGGATGGTGCCAAAGTGCTCATTGCAAGTTCAGCAGAACTTGCATCCAAGCAAACTGTCCTGACAGGGAAGATTTCCTGCATTACAGATCTGCCTGATCCAGATGCTTACCTGGAGGAGCAGGTGGCAAATACGGACCTTTCACACAGTCTTAAATCCTCACATGTGACCTATTCTGCAGCTTTGTCTGTCAGCTCCTGGCTTACAGATGCACCAGTTTCCAAGAGCTTAAGTACTGAGGGCAACACAATGCCAGAGAAATCCTCTGTTTGGCTGGAAAGCCTCCTGATATCTAAAGGAAAGACTGCAGAGGAAATATCTGGGGAAAGAAGCCAGGTGAAGCCAAGTTCTCAGAGCTCACTTTCACAGGAACCTGGTAGGTACCAAGCTGGGGAGGGGACCTGTGTTTGAGATAAGTGCCAAAAATCCATGCAACAAGTGCTTATATTTTTCTTCCCCTCCACTTTTTTGAGAGTTAAGGATCAGTGACCAATACTCTTCCGCTTGTGCTGGCCAGTCATTTCTGTGGCTGCATTTGCCTCTATCATCATTCCTGTAAGAATTTCTGGTCATTTATTCATGTGTGGATATTTGGGGAAAAAACTAGGAGTACATGCTGCGAGTTGTTCCACCACACTTGTTATCTACAGGGCATGCCTATCAAGTTAGAAAAGCAATTACTCAAAAGCAGTTGAAAAGTATAATTTGATACTGTCCCTGCCTACTGCAGTCTGTTACTGAGGCATGGAACATGATGAATAAGGTAGGTTTTCCATCCAGTGCTTAGTGCTGTGAAGTTTCAGTCTGTATAGCTCTGGTGGTACTTTTAAATAGAAACTCATTATCAGAAGCTACCTAAATTCTCTTGGTGTTGGGTTTGTTGTGTGTGTGTTGGTTTGGAGGTTGGTTTTTTGTTTGTTTGTTTTTTCCATTGTTTTTGGTTTGTATTGGTGGTTTGGTGGTTGTTTTTTTTGATACTTTTTGATACTTTTTTTTGATTTTTTAATACTATGCCAGGGCACAATGATACTAGCAGTATTAGTGACCTGTATTTTTACAGTGAGGAACCTAATCTGACTTTTGAGGAGCAGGTCTGGGATTCCTAGACAAAAATGGTCTCCTGGGTTTAGAAGGAACATGACCAGATTCAGGATTGCAGAGTGTTCAGAGAAACGTTGTAATGCAGCACTTCTCTGTTTAGCAGCTGTATTTATTAGGATATCTGGAGATTATTTGGAAACATTCTGATCAACATCTGTGTGAATGTCTCCCCTTGTAGCGACCAGGCCACTGCAGGACTTGACCAATGCCAGCGCTTTGTCTTCCTCCAGCTCGGAAGAAGCGACAGGACGCTTATCCAAGCGTAAACGGGAACCAGGCTGCTACAAAGAGCCAAAACTGAACAGGTTGGGCTTTAAACTATTCCTTCCCATGACTGTTCCCATACTACAACTGCTCTGCTGTCATGTGTTTGCTGTCTAGGGCTGGACCATCTGTCACTTTGTTTACCTTTAAGTTCCTCTTACCCTTCATGTTGCTGTGATCCTCCTCTTCTACCACAGCGTGGTTAAGCCAAAAATCTACATTAGCACACATGCATGTGCAGGCTTCTGGTATCAAGCTACCAAAGATGCTATTTCCTTCACTGAAATAAGCACATGTTTTGGCAGACTGCATCTGTGGTATTTCAGTAGTAATGAGGGGTAAGCATGAGGATAAAATTCAGCCTAAATAAAGACAGCTAAACAAAAGCGATGTTTCACTTGCCATTCTATGATAACTAATGTTTTATACAACTAAGTAATATTTAAATTTTAATGTTTGGATTGTGTTTCAGTGAAGGAAATGCTAGGCTTTGAGGAGGGTTTTTCCCTGTGAGCAGGCTGTATCTCTATTTGCTTCTTCTGGCAGATACAAGTACATAAACAAATAACTGCATCTCTTCCCTAAGAAACTGTAGATTCAGTACATCCAATGGCTACTGTACAGAATCATTTAACTCCTAAAATGATGACTTTGTTGTCATGCTACTAGGTAATAGCATGTTTTTTTTCCCTGAAAGGTGGCACAGTTTGAACATGTGAGGAGGAGTTGGTTATACTGGGTCAGAAAATACTGTATACTGGTCCAGCTGTTCCTGTACAGGACAGTGAACAAACTGTACTGCTCAGTCATCTTATAGTGGAAGCATTTCATTAAAATCAGAAGCTTTAGAGACTGAAATCATACACTTGTTCAAGAAATACTTTGGCTCATTCTAACCCTTTTGGTTCTGCAGCAAACTGAGGCAGGGTGACCCATTTACAAACACAGAGTTCCTCAACAACCTTCCCAGGAAAACCAAAAAGAAAAAAACCACAAAAGCCAAGGAAATTGCCAAGAAGATCAAAAAAGAAGACGAATAGTTTCCTGAAGGAAGTGCCAAGGCAGCCAAGCTGATAGCAATGGGAGGAGACATGGAGCCAGAAGTGAAAATTTTGGGTGGACAGGCAGCCCCCAAGCTCTTAGATGTGCTGCATGTCTTTGCTATTGTATAGCTTATTTTTTATTCTAAATAATACTACTAATAAAGTGTCCTGTCCTATATGGGTAGTGTAAAAAGCTTTGTGATGTTTATTCCTCATCCTCCACCTCTGAATGCTTGTCTGCAAAGTCTGTGTGTGCAAGTGCTTGTAGCACCACAGCCAGCTAACAGGCTCTGCACAAACCTGGGGCAAGTACACCTTGAAGGGCTGATCTTCCAGCTCTGTGGATACCTACAAGGGCTTAAAGGGTATGAAAGGGTTGCAGCAGCCCAGGCTTGGATGGCCTAGGTTCCAGGTAGAGCAGTCCACTGGAAAGTCAGGTTTATGGTTGTGACTACTGAAGCCTTGGACAGCCCTGTATTAGTAGTAAAGAAAAAGGGAACATACCTCCTTGGAAGCAGGAAAGGTATTCCTTCTTTCTCCATGGCAGAACAGAGAGAGGGGTGCTCTGTTCTTATGACTAACTACACTTACTGCTTCTCCCAGTGGAGACAAGTGTTCCTGTCTCTCCTCAGCACTTCAGCAACATCCATCAGTTCATCAGGATAAATTGGGTCTTGTGCACTGTAGGTAGAGTGCTCCGGAAGATGGAAACTTTGTTAGTACAGAGGGAAAATAGTGTCATCTGCAGTCAGGTAAACGCTACTGCATTGTTTACACTTTAGCTGTATTGTTAAGTCATTAAAGCAAACAAAAAGTATAAATGTAAAAATACCCTCCTTTCTTTATTTATTCAGTTTCCTGAAACATACTAAGCTTTTCTAGTACTCTGTCACGCTGAAATGGTAAATAACAGAACTTGTCAGAGGTGCTGTTGTAGTATGACCTGCCTGAGTGTGGCACAAAAAGTAATAGCTCAGACCTTTTAACTACTGATGTCAGAAGCCAGAGGTGGGAACATAGATCTCCACCTATTCCTGCTGTTTGTTTCCGTTGCTGTTACGGGTCAGCAATGGGACTTTTTCAGCTGCACTTTTTACACTTTTGTTAACAGCAGAACAGCAAACTACTGTGCTCATTCATATTGAAGGCACAGTGACAGCTGCTAACAGTTGTAGATCTGCTTTTCAAACACATGCTCATCCCAAACCAGATGCTAATACTAGCTGATCTGGACATTGCATTTCTGTCCTAAACACAACTACGCAGCTGCAGAGTGGGAGTTTCTCATGTGACATTCATTTCCCATCTTTGTTGAGTGGTGGTGATACATTAGCTTGGGTTTATGCAAGTCCCCAGTTAACTTCCATTTTGATGGAAGAAGTACCTCTAAATTCTTGTGTACTACCTGGTGCTTACCACCATACACAAATCACATCCTGCCCTGGGCCAGAAGAAATTAAAACTGCAAGAAGAATTTTGTATCGATACTACATTCCAATCATCTGTCCCAGCATGTGCTGGACTGTGCTGAAAGGTACTGGAATCTCTGAGGCAGAATTTTCCCATATCTGCTAATCACACAAAGGAGGAAGAGACACAGAGTGGTACCTGGCTTTTATTTTAGTCTGAAGTAAAATACCCTTTAAAAAAAACCCCAAATAAAACCATGGATGGAATAGTTTTTCACTGCTGTATCACAACAGAAAGAGTAAGTAATAGCTGGAGAAAAGTTTCACACTTTTATGAGTTATGGGGTGGGAGAAGAGGTAACAATTCCTATGCTTCACATCCAGTCCATTGGAGTATAACAAAATGCATGGCCTGCGTTTAGACACTGCAGCATGGAGCTACAAGGCTTTCAGCCTATAGGACTCTTGGCCAGCATATTTAAGTGCTTCTTTCTCAAATGTTACAGTCCTGGCTGTAGCAATAGGATGAAATCCCTTAGTATCAGGACACAGTACTCCATCCCTGGCGGTGTTCAAGGCCAGGTTGGACATACCCTTGGGTGATATGTTTTAGTGGGAGGTGTCCCTGCCCATGGGAGGGGGGTTGGAACTAGATGATCTTAAGGTCCTTTCCAACCCTAACTATTCTATGATTCTATGAGTGGCACAAAAAGATAAATTAAGAGGGGCTGCAGTATGTCTTGCAGAGCCCTGTGAGCTCACTTTATACTCAGCAGACAGTACTGGAGAGATCAGGCTAGTTCTGATTTCTGAGGTCTGTTGGACAGTAAGTCACCACTGGTTTGACCAGAGCTGTGACACAGATTGGCTTTCAGGCTGAGAGAACAAAGGAAAAGAAACACAGATCAATAATGTCATGGAGAGAAACCTCACATCTGCTATAAATGACACCAGGAATCCAGACCCACACTGAGCTTGAATAGTATCATATTCAGCTGCTTAGCAGAAGTAAGGCCTAGCCCAGCAGCTCCTCAAGGGGTTTAAGAAAACATGAACTTTCAAACATTTAAAAAATGGTACATGTTTTTTTCATCTAGTATTTGAAATGTTACAGAACAGAGTGTGATACACTGCCACTTACACTCTGGTATAAATGGGAGATGCTTAGTTAGAAGAGCTTGAGTAGAACCTATGCCTTAAAGTTTAGGCAGAGAGGCCAGCTTTCCCTTCAGGTTTTCAGCAAGCTTGTCCATGAACTCAAAGGTGTTCAGGTAATCAGAGCGTGTGACACTGAGGGGGAGAAACAAAACAAAACCAAACCAGACAGACATTAGTTGTAAAGCCACTCAAATGCTCAAAGCACAAGTCTTGCCTCTAAAAAAAAGTTCTTTTGAAAATTCTTTTGAAACTCAACAGGCTGATGGGTTTTGGTTGTTGGTGGGGGTCTCCCCCAGGAGGCTCCAGAGACAGGTAGCCAGGTAGTATTTTACAGTTAAGTATGTCTCCATCCTAATAAATGGACAGGGCAGGATCTGGCAAATATAACCATCCTGTCATAAGAAAAGTCTTTGCAATACTTTATTTCCTCTTCCCCCCATGCATTTGGTACATGAGCAAGGACAGAGCAGCCAACACTGAGCTTCTTGAGGCAGGGAGTGTCTCTTGTTCAGTTTGTACAGCACTGGGCACAGACAATCCCTGTTCTGTGACCAAACTTCAGCAATTCTTCACCATATTAAAATAATGTTCCACTAAGTGCTGGTTCAGAAACACTAAGTAAAACATCCTCTAAGCACAGCTGATTACTTCATACACTTACTTAGGGAGACCTTTGATACAGGCAGCAAGGTCCTTTGTCATGAAGCCAGATTCAATGGTCTCAATGCAGACTTCTTCCAAGGCAACTGCAAAGTTCTTGAGGCTAGTGTTGTTGTCCAGCTTAGCCCTGTGAGCAAGTCCTCTTGTCCAGGCAAAGATGGAGGCTGAGAGAGAACACATTAGGTTACTTTGTTCATCTACAATTCCCTGGACATTGTTCTAAATTGTCGTGTAGAATGGTAGTGACTTTTTAGTAATAAAACTGAAAACACATAGAAAAATCTGGTATGGGAAAGAGAACACTTATCTTCCTCCAGGCATCCTTCGTATTGTGCAACAAATTGAAAAGCAAACCCCAAAACCTACTCACTGCCTCAGCAATCTGTGTATTTGTGTGTGTGCCATTTTACCTTATTTTGTTCCTGCCCAAATCAGAAAGAATAACTAGTGATAGGGTACTGGTTACACATAAAGTTGCCCTTATGAAAGGAGGGTGCAGTCTTCTTCCCCATACTACAATTACACTCCGGTCACTTTGCCGTACAAGAGTCTTTCCCTCATGTCCCATGTGAGGTGCACTTACATTTCAAGTATATACATGGTTTTGGAGATGGCTGGGTCTTTTGAAGAATCAGGAAGGGGAGTAAAATAAAAAATAACCAACCTAAACCTTAAGGCTGTTGTGGCTACAAACCCATCATTTGCTGAAAAGTGAGAGTATGTCTCAAAGGCTAGGTTAGGTCTAGCTTATTGCTCACACTCCATTCCAGCCTGGTTTTGCTCCAGGCTGCAGATGTCTTCAAGGAAGAGAAGTGCGCTATGAACAACCAGTTCCACCACTCAGTGGTGCAATTCTCTGCAGAAAAGATGCAGATGTGCCTACTCCAAACCTGTTCTTTCAGGTGTGGAGATTGCTGAGGGGCAGTGAAAAGCAGCTCACCAATAGGGTTAGTGGAGGTTTCCTGGCCTTTCTGGTGCATGCGGTAGTGACGTGTAACTGTGCCATGAGCAGCTTCTGCTTCAACAGTCTTGCCATCAGGGCAGATCAGCACGCTGGTCATCATCCCCAGAGAGCCATAGCCTACAGAATTCAAGTTTAAAAAATTCAGTGCCTCCTTTGGATATCCCCCTTAAATCCTCCTTAATTCTCCCATCCTACAATCTTTTTACGTTCTCCCAACCTTGATGCGAGTACTCCTGGACAGCAGTGATGCTGCTGCTGCAACTAACTGGCTAGTCCTGACATGTCAAAATAGCCATCTCGTCGGAACAGAAAGTGCTGCTGAACCATGAAATACAGATATGCAGACATTTTGCACCATTTCAAAAAAGTCAGTATTCTCACCTAACTTGCTGAACATATTTTTATTGCAAATATGTTATTTAGTATTTTTTATTCTCATACTACAAGTGTTGGGCTGCAAAGCAATATCTTCCTCACAGGATGATAGGGGACAAACCTGCTTCATATCAAGAGCTTCCACCCTAGTGAAAGGAACCATAAGATGGCAAAACTGGACATTCATATAAATTCTAACCCTGTACATTTCAGAGATGTATGTCTTGGAAAGCTTTTTTCAGCAGTCCAACACACATCCTTGTTCTGCAGGAGGCACTAGTTTAGAAAGAGCACATTACATAAAGTCATACATCTTGTCCTGCATATTTGTTTCAGCACCATGCAGCACAGTTATGTAGGATTTTGATCAAGCACTACAAGGCTGTAAAGTTAACCATATCAATCTATCTCTTTACGTCTGACAGGTAGCTTTAGGTCCTGGACGTTTCCTTACTTAGCTACAGGGCACCTGCCAGTATGCTCACTACCAGTCAGCTTAACTCAAACTGCCTAGATAGGCTTTCTATTTTCATGGAAGATATCAGCTATGACATTGGTAGGAGCTGCCATCTCTTAAAGAACTACACAGTCTACATTCAATGGATTTATTGTAAAAGTGAAATCAGAAATTCTTTGCCTGCCTGATATCTCCATGACTGGCCACAGGTTTCAAATGTATGTTTTGAACCCTCCTGGGCCATTACATTGGATATGACATGGTCACAAGAGGCTGCTACTGAGCCTAGCAGTAGCAGTCCATGTACGTCAGAGAACATCTCGTACCTTGTGCAACAGAGTCAGACTGCACGTCCCCATCGTAGTTCTTGCAGGCCCAGACAAAGCCTCCTTCAGATTTCAGGGCCTGAGCAACCATGTCATCAATGAGCCTGTGCTCATACCAGATCTTTTTTGCTTCAAACTGAGACTTGTATTCTCTGGAAAACAAAACACAGAACACCTTGTCATAGAAACAGAGATTGCACAATTTGTGCAACTAATTGTGCACAGTCAGGTGCAGAATTCTACACAGAGATAAAAGTAAAAAAACAACCAAACAAACAACTCCAAGCAAAAGACTTAAAAGAAATTTACTTATTTGTTTTTCCTCGCTTGCTTTGCTAGGCCACTGCAAGTCTGCTTCAGAATCACAGAGGAGCCCATACAGAATCTGTGGCTCTTTGTAAGGAGAGATATACACCTCAGATACATTTAGCAGAGCTTTAAACATTGAGTATACTGTGTCCTGCAGGACATGGGAGACTGTGACACAGAAGGTGCACAGCCTATCCAAAGTGCTGCTGAGTGTCTGAAAATGCTGAATTAACTGTAGCAGCTCACAAAGCTGGGGAGGATGTTCCTGCTGCAGACTTGTTCACTGCAGCATGAAGTACAAATGTACCCTAGATACCTGTCATAGATCTCTTGGAAGATGTCTTTAAAGCGGCCATCATATCTCTTCAGGATGGTGTTCTTGGTGCTCATGTAGAGGGGCCAGCCTTTAGACAGTGCCATTTGGAAAGAACTGTGGGCAAAATCCTTGATAGACTGGTCAAGATTGTACATTCCCATGGCTACGCCACCACAGGCTGTTAATGGAGAAAGAAGACAGGAATCAATTAATTTGGT
The DNA here is from genome assembly GCA_024733675.1 of Psilopsiagon aymara. Taxonomy (NCBI): domain Eukaryota; kingdom Metazoa; phylum Chordata; class Aves; order Psittaciformes; family Psittacidae; genus Psilopsiagon; species Psilopsiagon aymara. The sequence continues at coordinate 9,083 of JANRGW010041741.1, read as the reverse complement.
TTTGGTTAAGGATTTGACAGTCTCCCCATAGCATATTCCAGCAGGCAGGCTTGAGTTATCCGCAGGTGTCTTGATACAGCTCTCAGTTTAAGGCTGGTTCTTTCAGTTGATTCATTTTGCACTACCAGCTCAAAGCTCCAGCAGTCCTGTGACACACAGATAGGAGGGGGGTTTAGTTTCACACCTAGGTACATCTTAATACTGTGATCTACTACCCATAAGTAGTTTCTTCCTAATACAGCTGTCAAAACTAGCACACCAGACTAAGCAGCAGAGCTATGATGAGAGCCAGTGTGCTTGAGCCCCTACTAGCCATATGTAACAGAGTATTTTCTGTCAAATCAGCAGGCAGCAGTTTGGATCAGGAGTCTCAGTCAAGCTAGAAATGGGTTTGCTTCCATGTTAAAGCAGCTTGTACCTTCAGGCTTTGACTGTACCGCAGAACTAACTCCAGCAGTCAGAGGCTGCTTTGCCTAGCTCAGATAAACAAATCCCCACATGCATTCCTGCATTTTCTCAGCACATCTGGCCTACCCTGCAGCATTGTTTCACCTGCTCAGGCTAGCTTCCAGCTAGTTGTCGAAAAAATACACTGGTCATCTGGGTGCAAGGGAAAGTCCTGAGAAGGCTGTGAGAAACTACCAACACTCACATGACTTGGGCTATGTAATGCAGATGTGTTAGCAGCCTGAATGGAAGTGCCTTAGACTTACACCCCAGCTCACAAAGAGCTTTGTCATCTTTAGAGCCCAGCTTCTTGGGTTTTTTTCATTAAAAGTAGATACTGTGTACTTAATTTTAAGCACGTCATTACTACCACCACCTCCTCTCTCTAAGTTATTGTACAGTGCCTTTATCATGGACCTGTGTTCTGGAAACACCCCAGATTTTTTAATTATTATTTTTGAAGCATTGCTTCCTAATATCCATTTTTCCTTACCTGCAGATGTTGGTTGCATGGACATACATGCAGAATGAAGTGGCAAGTCAGAGGAGGTTTATCTGATTGCCCAGATAGCAAGGTCATTGAAAGTTGATATTGGCATGGAATGAAATTCCTGTTGTTACCAGTGAAAATACATGTTGTCCCCTCTGCCTCCATTATGAGTCAAGGACAGAACAGGTTCTAATCAGGTACAGAGACTGTGCTATCTGAAGCCATGATTTCATTGTTACTGGATGACAACTATTACATTTTATTCAAATACTTATTTGCATATAGGTAAAAAAACCCCAAAACAATTCTCATGGCAATCATATAATCCTACTGCCTACTAAAATTTCTTGATTCGGTGTCAAGACTGAACATATTAGTACAGCAATAGGACAAGCTTCCCATGGTGGAAGTAACTGCTGTGCCAGTATATCTATGGGGAGGGGAGTTCCCCCAGAACAGCAGCAGTAAGCTGCTGTCTTTGCACTTCCTTGCTTTCTTCTCACTGATGCAATGCAGAGCAGTGAATCAGACTGGCAGCTGGAACTGCCAGACATTTCCACTACAGGTTCACCAGTCACCTATCAAATGAAAACAGATTAAGACTGGCAGTGAAGCAGGTAAACTCCAGATGAAAGGCTGTGCAACAAGAGATAGCAGAGATTTAGACTTCTGTGAGAAAGAGTGCCAGTGAAATCTAAGTATTACAGAAGAGAGGGTCATATGACAGTCTCTGTACTTGTTTGCTAAGCCAGCTGCATTCAAACAAGGATCCTGTGGTTTACATGGTTTCATTACTAGAAACAAAACATTGCACACTCATGCTTTTGATAGACAAGGGAGAACCCTTTTGACAGACAAGGGAGAGGACTTACATGATATGTTCCTGAATCCTGCCCTTAAAAGAAATACCCTGGGTTGTAGAAATGTGTGTGTAATTGTTTCCACACAACAAAGCCCAGCAATGTCAGGACTGTTCCTCCTGGGTCTCGCAATATCTACAACCAGCACAGCAGTATTGCTGGGAGGGACATCAATGCCTTTGGGGCTGCATCCATTTAAAAAGTTAGAGCCTACAAAGTCAGGAGCATCCTTGTTGTAGCTCCCTTTTACCTTGCAGAGTAAATGTCAGTTCTCATTTCTATTGAAAGAAAAAAATATTTAACAAAGAAGGCTACAAGCTGCAAAGGCATATAAAGCCCATAAGACAAACTAAACCCAGAAAGTTTCAAGTATATCTCCCTTAAGTCAAGCCCTGTTTATACAGCCAGTCCCCTCTGATTAGAGAGAAAAACTTACATACCTCTATCAGAGTCATCATACAAGCAGCATGACAGGTGGCCAGTCTAGTGCAATTGTGTGGTTGATATGCCTCTTCAATCCCAGGAAGATTTCAAGTAACATTTAGTACTTCCCAGATCAATGAAGAAGGCCCAGACCTTTTACTCCACTCTACCTCAAAGTCATATTTTACCATCAAACAGATCTGAGCAACACTTCAAGGTTGAATTAAACCAAAAATACCAGTTTCAATCACAACTTAGAGACAATACCTACTTTCAAAATTATGGACCAGATATGTGACTGGTTTGCCTCCACCTTCTGGAGTGTAGATCATCTCTACTTTTCCAGGCCCAGGTACCACAAAATCAGTTGCTCTGTACTGTTAAAAACAAAAGTAGCCATGATGATTTTATCTATCAGAAAGACAGAAGTATAAAAAACAACCCGCATTTGGAAAAGCATAAACAATTGTACCAAAACCCCTCCATTGAACAGGCTCTCTTTACTCAGCTGTGTGGTCATCAGATTATTCTATTAGACATAAGAAGGATATGTCTACCTGCTTCAGAAACAATCTTCCTCTTTAAGGGAAAAAGCTTACAGATTCTTGGGACCCATCAGTTGGCAGGGTGTACGTGTCCTGCCAGATGTACTAGATGTACAAGTTTTAGAGTGCAAAGTATCCAGTATTTTGTGGTCTGTGAGTAGAATGGATTCCCTCCCTGCCTCAAAAAAAGCCATTCATATTACAACTACTGATTTTATGAGTACAGTGGCATCATACAGCACTTTAATAAAAGCCATTATTTCTATCATATGACATTTGACAGGCCAATATGCAGTAAGAGTTCTTTGAACTCTTTAAACGATACACACTTTGCTCTTCTGAGCTACAGACTTAGAAGAGCCAATATGTACTTTTGTTTTTTTAAATGGTGGTTTTTAAAGTTTAAATGTTGCCTCATCTTCACAGCTGTTTGAACAGTATTATTTAAGGTTACATTTCCTTTAAATTCATCATCCTTCTTCACAGTTTCCCTCCTATTGATGGAATTGGTTCCCTGAGCTGTTCTGAAGTTACAGAAGCATCTTGCTCATATGTCCTTTACATGTTCTTATATTATCCCTTTCACTTTAATATCATACTTTGAGATTAAATCCACTTAATCCACTGTTTCCTAGTATTATTCTGACCTTCTTGATTATTCAATACTGTTAAGGATGTTGAACCCCATTCTCTTCTACCGTCAGGACACTGCAATTATCTACTCCTTGAAAATCTTACCTTCCCATCCTGGCCAGTCTTATGACTCGCCTTCAGTTCGTGGGTTTATCCACCTACTTAAGCACTTGGCTTTTCTAGAAGATTTTTCTTTTGCCATGTCTGGCTGCTTTACAGTATGTCATTTCCCATGGAGAACATTATGGTTGATTCTCATCCTCTGGGCTGCTCAAAGACCACTACACTAAGTCCCATGCTAAGGCTTCCCATAGTCTTGTACTACTTCTCCCAGGACAGCTCCGTTAAAAGATGTTTCCCTGCTTTGGATGTGCCCAGTATGAACACCAACCCTGCAGGAGTGCTGTGCAAGTAAGTTAAGCCTATCATACTTAAAAACAAAACCAAGAAAAGAATACAGCCAACCAAAAAACCACAACCACATGGCAACTCTTTACCACTTCTAAAAATCACTTGGATCCAATTTTGCTGTGAGCAATATTTGCCACCAGAAAGTCCCTCTGAGAGGTAAGATGAACAGTGTAAAGGATATTTTCTACAGACACTGATATATAGGGAGGAGAGTTCTGCAAAGGCAAAGGATAACTTTGAGGAGTTACATCCTGTGTATACAGCAACACTGTCTAAGGAAGATACAAGAATTAGGCTCTCCCCACACTTCACCAGATATTGTACAAAGTGCTAGCAATGACCCACTCCTGGGTGGACTGCAAGGGATAAAGCAGCAGCATAGGGATGTCTAAGTCTTTGTGACTCCATACCAGTCAGGACTAAGCCTGACTTATGTAAAATAATGGGTCAGCACTGAAATGACTCACTTGATCCCCGTAAGCATGACGGCCAATGACGATGGGTTTCACCCATCCAGACACCAGCCGGGGAATGTTCTTGCAGATAATAGCCTCCCTGAAGACAGTGCCACCTAAGATGTTTCTAATTGTCCCATTAGGAGACTTCCACATCTGCTTCAAATTGAACTCCTCCACTCTCTTCTCATCAGGAGTGATAGTTGCACACTTTATGCCAACGTTGTATTTCTTTATGGCTTCAGCAGCTTCCACAGTTACTTTATCATTTGTAGCATCACGATGTTCAATGCCCAAATCATAGCTGTAATAAACCCACAAAGATGGTCAGAACTGCACAGGACAATCACCTGCATCCAAGAGAAGAGAAATCAGACTATGTATGTGCCTCTTCTTCTGAGTGTAGTTCCAGCACTGCCATAACTGAAGTTATCCCTCTTCCAGCGTAAATGCTGCTGGACAGGAAGAAAACATAGGCTGACATACTGATACTTCTGCAGATAGTGGGAGACTGGAAAAAGGACAGCTTCAGTTTATGTCTGAGGCTCTTTGCCAGCATGGGACATAGCCAGTATCTCCTTTGCCTTTCCTTCTAAGCTTCCTGCAATGGAAGCTTTTGGTCTGGGATTCTAACTGTATGGAGCAGCACAATCCTCAGATGATCATGGGACTTTATTTCAAGCCTCTTGTGCTGAGGAGTTCTGACTTCCTTCATGTACTGAGTATATAAAGCTACACTAGGCTTAAAAATTGCTTCGACAATGGACCCACAATCCTGCTCTGGCAGCAAAACTTCCAGTATTGCCCTCAAACAGTCAGAGGAAGCACATTTCCCACATTTACTGTTTTAATAGTTTTGAAGAACAATGGCTACCCAGTGTGGGATAGCTCTGAAGCACAGCCAACTGTTCGTGAATCCAGCTATTGTGCTACCCCAGCCAGGGGTCCGCTTTCCCTCCTCCCACCCCTCTTTGAAAAGGGATGTTCTCCAGACTCCATACATGTATTATGCTGCTGGGTTCCTGTTTGCTTGGTTCTCGACACCAGCAAGAAACAAGCCTGATGTAGGTGGCATACAAATGACTCCACAAGCAGAGGAAGAGGTCAGACTTGTGGATTTAGCAATGACAAATACCACTGAAAGCCTCTGTCTACATGGCTAGGAGCAATGCAACTGGATACTTCCCTAACAATTATAGGTCAGTGGCTAGCAATGGAAGAGATTATTGTTTCTCTTTGATCAGATGCTGTTGATAGCATGTCCCTTTTGCCTTACCAGCTGTCAGTATTGGTTTGGATTTTTGTTTTATTTTTTTTTTCCCAGAGTGGAGTATAGGAGCACAGCCTAGGCTCAGGGAATGATTGCAACACTTAGCTCTCACTGTCAGCAGCAAAGCTCAAGCCTACAGACATGAGGGCAGAGTCTGTGCCCAGTTGCCACCCTTTTGCCCTCTGGGCAGATCTTCAAATAGATATGGCAAGGAGCCATAAATCTACTTTGAGTCCACAGATGCTAGGCTTTAAGTCAGGGAGTAGCTAAACCACTCCATGTTTCTAATTGTTTAAGTTGCGGAAAGCCATGCAGGCTGCTCAGGTGCTGGAAAGCTAAGACATAGGAGATAAAAACAGACCATGTCTGTGAGAGACCTTCTTAGAGGCACAGTACAGAGAAAAAGCTAACTCACGATTAAACATTCACTGCTTACTGCTGTGAGGAACTCCAAAGAGGCTGCCAGACTGACAAAATACCTTCATCAAGAGCCCATGCTTTCCAGAGTCCTTACTGAGGCTGGCTCTTACATAAAGTAACCAGAGGACTCTGCTGGGAACTTCACCAGTATCAAAAAGGCTACTTAGTCTCTCCTCACTAATGCAGGAGGAGCTATAAGGCTCTCAGTGCTAAGTGAAATACAATCAATGCCTAATGACACATGCAAACTGCAGTACATAGCAGCTGTGTGCCATTAAAAGCCATTACCTGTGCAAATCCAGATCTACATAAGGAAAAATCAGCTTTTCTTTAATCAGTTCCCAGATGACCCGAGTCATTTCATCTCCTTGCATCTCCACAACAGAGCCTCCATGGATTTTTTTAGACATCTTGAGCTGTAATAGACAAAGAAAACCAACTTCAGTAAAAACTGACAACACTCATGAGTGATACACATATTCTGCATTTTCATAACACAATCAGGAGAGGTACCAACATAGCATACAGGATCTCTCCTAGAAGTCTTTAAAATAACTACAGTATATCCCTAGTTTCATGCTAACTGGTATTTTCTGAAAGCCCCAGCTCCTAGGGAGATCTATCTGAAGGTAAAAATAAAGATTAATATCTGAAATTTAAGGGTATGTGTTCAAGGAGCATGAGTTTTAATTATGGTTGTACAAAAGAACTTGAAAGCATGACTAAACTCTTTCCCCAAATTCCACAGAATTAACAAGTACTTTATTTTTAGAGTTCCTCAGTTCTAGCCCAGTTGCCTGTTTCTGCCCCTTTTTCTGAAAAAGATGGGTTAATGGACATGATTTTAATGAAGGGTCATATTGCTGGCACTATTAAGATTAATACATTGTGAGATGCTTCATTAGCTTCCTTCCCCAGGAAATCCAAGGGCCACATCAAGAGTACTTTCTAATAGCAAAGCTTTATTTCTGCTGTTAAAACAAATACTAGACAAACTTATTTCGGTATGGAAAAGAGATTTCCCCAAGGTGTTTGTTCACAAAGGCTCAAAAAACAAACCTGAAGTCTGTGTATTTGCACTTTGTTCCTTGACAAAACCCAACCCCGCAAGCCATAGAACTGCTGTAACACAGTGCCCTGCTTTCCAACAGCCACTGTTCCTCACTTCTCAGCTGTGATTATGCAAGAACTATGACTTGGCAAGTTCCTCCTCCAAGACAGTCCCATTCTTACAGGCAGCTGTTAAGGATACTACAGTGAAACACCAAGCCTTTGTGCCTGAGGTTGCAGCCTCAAGGATACATGAGTTAAGTCCATGAATGGCTTTATCCAAAATCAGCGGTCTAACTGTACAGTCTAACCATTGAGATGACCTTACTCAGAGGTGTGAGGTTTGCAATGCAAAGCCCCCAGGTCACCAGCATATGTGGAGATTGCTTCTGGTTCATTAAGAACCGCTGACTTATGCTGTGTTTCCAAATCCAATCTGTTAAACATTTTTAGTCTGTGAAGAGAGCAAACTTTCCAAGTTATGTTCTAGCTATTACATCAAGCTTTTCCAAAGCTTTTAAAGTGCAAAATTAAAACCAAAACAAAGGCAAAATGAGATTGTAACTCAGCCTCTATTTATTATGAGCACATAAACTTGAAAAAAAAAAAAAAACCCAACCCATACTCCAAGACATTCCTATCCCAAGGAAAGGTAATATCTTGGCTTATATTAGACTTCTCTAGTCCGCACGGAAAACTTTAACTTCACACAACCATACTCTGTCTGATCTCAGTTTATTTATGCAAGTACTTTGGGCCAATTTTCAGTTGTGACTATCTAAATAAGACTGTATCATATTCCATGGTCTAGGCACAGGATTACTACTCAGGAGACTTCAAGTTTGCTTTTGGCACTTACACAGTCTGAGAAACAAATGATTCATTTAAGCCAAAATGTACAGAGACACCCACCCACTATTGCTTGTTTTGTTGTTTGGCCCTTACTTAAATAAGTAAAATCAGACCGTCAGTCACAGCAATAGGCTTCGAAAAGCTGTTTCAGCTTTGTACAGTGCTGCTGTCGTAAGGAAAACATACAGGTCCATGAGACACAACTCCACTGACATACATCTCCACCAGTACGTGGAAACAGAAGCTTCTTAAACAAATTTGACGATCCTACGTGTTTACTCAGTCAAGGCCCCTGTATGTTTCCCCTTCAACATTGACATCCCCAGTTTCTTTATGGGCAAGGGCAGCACTGCAGCAGCATCCCTCTTCTGCACAGAGCACACACATTCCCTAGAGTTCAACTCTTCCTGTTGATTTTATACTCTTCAGAATTGCCAGATGTCAGCAAGGTCTTTCTCTCACAGCAAGCCTTCTTCAAGTACACTTAACCCAGGCATTTAGCCAAGGCAGCTTAGCAGAAAACTCGTGAATTTCCAAATACTCCTCAGTCATCAGGAAGGACTCAGGGCCTAGTCAGTAATTAACTATTACAACAACTCATTAGCTCAGGCTTACAAATGATCTCTTCAGACCAGGCACTCTCCCAGGTAGCAGTACAGATCCTTGTCGCTCACCGGGATCTTGCCAACGTTAGTTTCACAGCTGCACTGCCCTCCATCTATCACGGGCAGGCTGGCTCGCTTTTCGGGCACTGCTCTACCAGGCCGCGGTTGACAGCTTGTGTTACAACCGACACCGAAACCCAGTCACCAGCACCACCCGAACAAGGTACTGCCAGGCCCAGCCAACGCGGCGGGGAGCGGGGAGGCTCCGCTAGGATACACACGGAGCGCCAAACACAACCGGCAGTAGGTGACACCACCGACCATTGAGAGGTACCAGGATTGCGAGGGGAGAAAGCACAGCCCCGAGCTGGGGAGGCCGAGCACTCCCTCAGCTCCCGGGGCGCCTCTCAGCGACGCCCGCCGTAGAGCTCCCACCAGAACCCCCCCCCTTGAAACACAGCACCGTCGCTGTGGCCCCCCTGCGGGGAGGGGAGGGTCACGGAGCGCAGAGCCCAGCGGAAAGAGGACAAAGGGCGCTGCACGGGGCGCCCAGACCCGCTACCTGCGCGCGGCGTCCGCCCGTCCGTCCCTCCCTCAGAGGCGATGCAGGGCCCGGCCGCTC
>JANRGW010041739.1:0-34864 GCA_024733675.1 Psilopsiagon aymara | reverse complement strand
GCTGCAAGCGCCTTCCCTCGGCGGGGCCCGGGCGCCCACAGGCGCGTCGGCCGTGTGCCGCCGCGCTGCGGCCTTAGGGCGTCTCCGGGGGAGGCTGCACGCTTCTCCCCTCTAGCGGGAACAGCGGGGGAGAGAGGGACAGGCTGCCGCGGAGCCCTGCCTGCCTGCCTCCCTGCCTGCCTGCCTGCCTGCCTGCCGAGGGGGTGGAGGGGTGTAGAGTGACTCCTCCCAGGAGCAACCTGCCCTGTCAGAGCACGCTTTTTGAGGCCCATCATGCAGGTTTTGGGAGTGGTGCTCATCAACGAGGGGTTTGTATGCTTATACTATATAGTCAAAGAAAACCGGGTTTACCTCATAGTTATTAATAGAAGGTTATAAAGTGATTAACAGCCCACATATTTGTGTTGAGTACATGGTCAGAACATAGCCTGTGGAGCTTACTCTGGGTGACAAAGGACAACAAGCAAAATTCCTTTCCAGTCAACACTACAGAGTGCCAACCGTCTACAGAGTGTTCTTGCGCATATGTGTTACAGCTGGACTAATGTAAAGGCTCTTAACCTTCAAAACAAGGGGTCTTGCTGCCCGGCACAGAGCTTCCACTTGAGGCTGCGCTCTCTTTGCAGATCACGCTCTGGTACTTGTCACACAATGAGTCAATTCAAGTCATTAATCTGTTGGAGAACAATTTATTTCTTATTGCTGAATTTATTTCCTGCCAGATTGGTGACCTGAATTGACTTGCCATACAGTAAAAGGGAACCAGGGAAGGGGGAGAACAGGGATGAACAGCTGGGAGTAGAGGTGCATGCACAGTTGGTAAGTGCAGGATCTCCCCTCTAATTAGCAATGAGTAATATCAGATCATCACATTATTTTACAGCACCTTTATAAATAGCCAAATGGGGAATTTGCCCACTTTTCAACACTATCCTGCTGCCTGATGGTCCTGGAGGCATGGTGGGCTGGTCCTGGGACCAAGATGTGCACTGCAGAAAAGTTGTGTTCTGCCTCCATAGCATACTAGTTTTCAAAGCTGTTTGTGCTATCGTGGTTTAGAGTGCTCTATTGGTTTTGTGACTCTGCACAGCAATCCTAAATTGATTCAAGTCTGGTTTTAAATTATCCTGTACAACAGTTATTCATGGAAGAAAGCACTATATGGTTTTTACTCTGAAACTTTAAGAGGGATGTGCATCAGTTTTCTGCAAGCCTGTGCTGACTGAAGTTTAACTATTTACTTGCTACTCTAAGAACTCTTACGTTGCACGTCAGTAAGAAAGCATATCACTAATTTAGTCCAGGCTTTTACCACTCTTTTTAGGCATAAAAGAAATTAAATCATAATTTGATTATTCCTTATACTGGCTTTTGCCTTCTAATAACCCACAGCTATAGTGAAGGCTCAGAGGAAAAATGGCTTCTTATGATCACTTTGAAAAGAAACATCACTTCCAACTTAAATACACCAGCACTGAAATACAGCACTTCTGGCACCATCTGCAGCTCAAGCAGTAGTCAATCTCAGTTCAAAATACTTTGAAATGTTACATATTTTAATAGTTATAAATGTCAGGACATGTTCACCAGCAGACTAGTAGAGTCTCGAAGGCATGTGTCTGAGCTGAAAGGGAAGCCGCCTTATGCTCCCAGCCTGTCCTGGCTCTGAGTAGGCTATTCACTCAGGCAACGACAGATCCCTTGTGAAACTGGTCACAAGTTACGTAGTTGTTGTGAAGAATTTTACCATTTATGTTAAGAAGCATCTGTTGTGCTGTGCGACTAATGAAGGCTCGGAAATTTGGGGAAAACGGAAGTAAGTTGAAAGCATTTTTAGTGCATTTTTTTTGCTGTTTTAATTAAGTTCCAGGAGAATAAAAATGAAAGAAGAAAGAGGATTGAAGAAAAGGGAGTGCAAAAGACTGGGAGAAAAGGGGAAGGATGATGGAAACAAAACCAGAAAGAAAGCATTACTTGATAGGTGATTTACCAGGAAACTTGTAAAATGAGACAGACTAAAAGGAACAGGCATTTATGTCCTCTTCCATTTCAGTGAGATACTGAATTCCTTGAGGTCAGCTGAGAACCCAGCCTGAACTTTGCTGCATCTATAAATTCTGTGGTACACCAGTCCTTGCGTCCTGGGATTTTTATATACACCAGTACCATTAATTATGATGCCTCTGGTACCTTTTGTAAATATTTGAATCATAAATCTCATACACAAAGCACTGTAGTACTGCAGCTTGCTTTTGCTCATCTAGAATTCAGCAGTCCTGTTAGAAGTGACCCCCATTCTGATTTACACATGGAGTGCGACTCACAGTTGGGAATTCAGGCAATTTAAACTGCCTCCCACCAGCACATGCAAATGACTGCAAGTACCAACAAGAGCTGCATTCTTGTAGCTGCCATCATATCGCTGAAAATTCCTATGCACCCCATTTGAGATTCAGCAAAATGTCTTGTTTGGGAGCTGACTTACCATATACATATACATGTATATATATACATGACTCTCTTAGGCCTCATTTTCTGATGCCTTCTATCTTGTGCCAGATGTTTGCACTGCTGTCTCATGAATGAAACTGCATATGAAATACTAAGTTTCCGTGGGTCTTATGATTTATGTTCACTGCCAACCAAGTTGGAGTCATAGAGTGATATTAAATCAGTCTACAGACTGCTGCAACAAGACAGTTAATTTATTGCTCTGCTCTGGCTATAGTAAAACCTCATCAGACAAGTTGTGAAGATGTTTGCCATTAGCAAGTCTGCTAACAGACAATGGCAATCCTTCTTAAAGCACTTTTAATCTTCCTATTCACTGAGGACTTGGAGATACAGGTTGTTTCCTTTCCTCTTAGGCCTGGGACTTCCGTGATTTTGACTCCACTGTTAAACTTCCCTGTGTTCTCTTCTCTAGGCTGAAGGCATCCAGCTCTTTAAAACTTCATCTTGTGTTTCTTCCTTTTAGGCGACTCTCTCTGAGAGTGTGCCCTGGAGCACACTGAGCTCTTTTGCTTTCAGGATACCTTTTTTGACATGTGGTGCTCAGAACTCAGCCTGGCATCACTCTGGCTGTATAGCCCCTGCTGCTGGTGGACAACTGCAGGGATCTTCGGGGAGTGAAGGAAATAGGTCAGCTTGATAAGCGTTCATTGGCCATTTCATACAGAGAATTATTAACATTAGCTATATGGATAATTATTATACAAAGCGCTTTCAAAGGCTGTAATCACCTATTAACGGTAATGATCATCTGTAGGGGCAGGCACGTCTCCACGCGTGCCTAGGGTGGTGACACTGGCACAGGTTGCCCGGAGAAGCTGTGGCTGCCCCATCCCTGGCAGTGTTCAAGGTCAGGCTGGACAGAGCTCTGAGCAACCTGGTCTAGTGGAAGGTACCCCTACCCGTGGCAGGCTGGATGAGCTTTATGTCAGGCTGGCAGGGAGGGAGGGAGGGAAGGAGAGCGGGAGGCGGCGGCAGGAGGGGGCCAGGCACCGCCTCCCCCTCTTCCTCCCGGTCCTGCCCCGCCCCTGAAGCCGCTTGTTGGTGTTTCACTTTGTTTTAATTCCCGGGTCGCAAGATGGAGGCGGCGTTGGGACGGCGCGAGCTGCTGCTGCCGCCGCTGCCGCTATTGCTGCTGCCGCTGGCTGCTGCGCTCCTGGGCCCCGCCACGCCGCCTCAGCTGGGCCAGGTACCGACGGGGCCGGGGCCGGGGCCGGGGCGCGGCGGGGCCGGTCTCCGTCCCTCTCCCTGACCCCCGAGGAGCGAGCCGGACCCTGCCGGATAGCGGACTGCTCTGGGGCGGCCGTGAGCTGCTCAGCCGCCGCCTGGCACGGCCGGGTGGGTGGCATAACCGCCTCTGGAGGAACGGGCAAAGCTGATGGCACCGGAGGGCGGTGTGCTGGGTAGGAGGGGGTTTTCCGGCTGTAGCGTGCGGCAGACTGGGGTGTGCTACCCCTGCTTGAAGTGCTGAGCTGCTGCTCGAGTGCATTTCGGTCTAGGTGCGGGAAAATGGCACAAAAGGACAGGATTATGCATCTGCCCCGAGCTCAGTTACTGTGTATGTAATGTTTTCCCCACTCTTTAATGGCTGATATAGGATTTGATATGCTAAATAATATTTGACTGATTGCGGAGGGAGATTATTAATTCTGTGCAACGTAGATGTATTTACATTGCATTCTTATGCTTTTCTACCCTAGCCTGGACTTTCAGTGCTATTGAAGTATGCAGTGCCTTAGGTCCACAGTTGCTTTTAGTGATATCTGTACTCAAATTGAACCAAGAAAAGGGTTACGATGTATTGGTATATTATGGGACATAATGCTGTGGTTTTTTGCTCCAGTATCTATGCTATATCTTGGTCAGATTAGTTTTAAATTAAATTTGGTGGCTTTTTAAAAAGTGGAAGGCATTTTTTGGGCACTGCTTAGGAGATAGTCTCAGTGGGAATAAAATGTGCTGTGGTACTGGTGATCTTTAACCTCTAGAATTACCAAAGAGAACTGAATGCTTAGGTCCGTACTTGAATAGTGACTGAATACATCCTCTAATTGTTGTAATAGTGAACTCCCAAAGTGTGAGGTCGCAAAGAGGGAAGAGCTGTTTTGCGTTTGTAGTCACTTGTGTAACCAATGTGAAGTTGCTGTCGTGATTAAATTTATTGTGGTTTTGGGTTTTGTTGTTGCTGATGTTTTTTGGTTGGTTGTTCTGTTTTTATTTAAGTGAAATGCTTCCAAGAAAGCCTACAGAGGCCCTGCTCTGGCGCATCCTGTGTTGCAAAGTGGGATTCCTGGGCTTACTTCCTGGTTTCTGCTTCTCTATAGGAACATTTGAAGAGAGATTTACTTGGATCTTTTTTCAAAATGGGGATTTAGATCTTCAGACACCTGTAAAAGCACCTAAGTGCTTGAAGTCAGGTGCACTAAAATGAGCAGAGGCAGCTCAGTCCTCAGGTATTCTGCTTATCCATCTGAGCAGGGGAGTGCTAGCTCGAATGTGCCAAAAGACGTGAAGTGACAGTGGAGTATGTAGACCTGTTCTCTTGCTTGCCATCTACCCAGAGACTGTCTTCTACTGAATAGCATTAAAGTTGTTTGTCAGAGGTGGCAGCTGTACAAGAAGTGGAGGCACATCTGTGAGTGCTATCTTTGGATCTGAAAGCGCAAGTGAGCACAGCAGCGCAGTGCCAGAGCAGTCCTGTGGAAGCCGGCTTGGGGGCAGAAATAGAATAGGTACGGTTTAGAGTGCTGATAGGGCTCGACTTAGTAACTGGGGTGTAATGCCTTATGGGCATAGCTGTGCTGTTTGTTGGGTGAGTTTGTCTGTTTGTGCCATACTCCTTAGGTGAACTGTCAACTCAGGTTTTGATGGTTGCAACCATCTGTGCTTTTTTAGCTTTATATTGGTGTGGTGGCATAAGTATATGCAGAACAGCTGTTCTAATAGTCAAAAAGGCAACACATACATTTTTACTCTGGTGGTTTTTATTTTTAAATCTTAAGCTTAAAAAGGTGAACACTTGTGTTTCCTCACTGCACTGTTTATTTTGTACAAACAGGATCATTTTGATGTAAAAGGCACAGTGCATCTTGGGAAAGTTTTGAGTAGAGTTATTATTGCTGGGTTTTGAGCAGGAGCTGGTTTATGGTGGCCTGGTAGGAACAGAACTCTCTGTTGCTACAGTGGGAGTAAGCAGAGCGAAAATGCCATACTGTCAGGTTGGCTTCAGAAGCTACACACTTACCACAGTGAGCACTGGGGTCAGAATAACTGTGGTCTTTCCTCAGCATGGCCTGGGACTGCAGACTGGTTGGGAGCAGGCTGCATCGACACGACAGCTTTTCTTTGTCTGAGTACCACAAGTGTGCAGTTTACTATTCCGTGAGCCCACTGGCAGTACGCTTCTGATCGCTGCACGTTTTGTAGTTCTTGTTTTACTTCCAAGTTGGTGACCATGATGTTACAGAAATCATAGTGGAAAGACTGAGGAAAAACTTTGAGACATTGGAATAATGTTTTGTAAGGCTGAAATGCTTTTGTTCAGCTCTGGAATGTGAATACCTCAGTTCTTGTGCAATACTTGTCATTTCTTAAGATGTTTTGACATCTAGACTTTGATTTTGAACATCAGCATGTGTGCTTTCAGTTTCCTCTCTCTCCTGAACTTTGGATTAGCAAAACTGGGTTACAGACTGATAGTAAACAAAGTGGATGTTTTTAATAAAAAAAGGTGGGGAATGGTGCAGGAATACAGCTGACCCTGTTATTCTAGTGCAAGGTCAGGAATTAGGTTTTGTGTTTCAGAGTATTATTTTAATGTGCTGATAGGAACTGGCTAAAAGCACAGTGGGCCAAATGCTAATGATTTGTTGTTTGCTTACACTGTTCTTGATAATTCAGTGTTCTTTCTAAGTTGCCTACCAGATGGGTTTGGTTTTTTAGTTTAGTTGCCCGAAAAACATTGTTTTAACTTTATTTGTTGACTGCAAGAAATCTCTGTGCAGATGGGTTGTTTCACAACAGAAATAAGTAATCTTCATCAATCATTTGGGTATGTGTGCAGTGAGTGTAATGTACTTTAATCAAAGAAGAAACTTGTCAATAGTGCTTGCTGAAATGCCTCTTTCATTGCTGTGTGCCAGTTTCTCTATTAACTGCCTGGCATATGTTCTGAACTTTATGCCTAAAAGATCTGACATAATCTTTCCATGTATATTTGATTAAATTAAAGCAGCACGATGCAGTCATGTCCTGGTGATGTGGGACTAAGTATTCACCTTTTTAAACTCCTGATAAAATATTCATAGTATGAATTAATAGAGAGTAAGCAGAGGTGATTGATTCTAGCAACATACGTATGGCAAAGGAAAGGGTAAGCAATATTATACTAAGACTCATCATAAAGCAAGGAAGGAATATAAGTGTGTTTGTTCAGAAAATAAAGCAAAAACACCATGTTAGATTTTTATGTTAAGGTAGAAATATTTGTATAAGCTGAACTACAGATAGTTCAGCTTTAGTTACTTAAGCAGATACTGGATTTCATTATCTTACCCTAAATATTGTCATGCCGTTTTAAAAAACCAAACCTCATTAAAGAATATTCTGTACTAAAATTGTGTAAAATGTGAGAGATCGACTCTTGTCTCAGAAGCTTGTTGGGTCAGACCTGTCATGTCAGACCTGTACCATGGTTATTTCTGAACTCAGTTATGCCTGACAGCATCCTACAACATAGCTCTGTTTTGAGTCTGATGAAAGAATTATGAGAAGCAGAGAATGGAACTAGTTGTCCATGTTAGTGCCAGAACTCAAATGGTGTGAATTTGGGTGGTAGTTTTGTTTGTCTGTTCAACCACTTTTTTTCCCCATAATCTCTTTCCAAGTTTAGAAACAAGTTATTCATTTGTCTATTTCTTATCTGCTTGGCAGTCTTCATTGGACTTTACATTTTCCAGTCACAAACTGTGTATCCCAGTAGTGCTTGTGTAATCACTGGAAGGGAATTGTCTGTCTTTCAAGTCTCTCTACAGCTGGCCATCTTGCAAAGCACTATGCCATCTGTTCCGGTGCTGCCCGCTCCACTTCCCACAGGCCTTCTAGTGCAGAAAGAGCCTTGTTTGGAGAGCCTCCATAAAGAACAGCTGTGCTTTAAGTGGGCTGGCTGCCACTGCCAGAATCTAGACAGGGTTTATGTGACTAATGCAGTAGTACAGGGCTTAACCATTACCCTGTACTGGGAGAAACTGTGTGTACACTCCATCAGGCACACACTGCCCTTGGAAGATTTTCCTTGGTTCTGTCATCACATCCCTTTGAAGTTTCTGCATGATCAGAACCAATAACTTTGTCTTGTGCAGCATTTTTCATGAAAGGTTGTGATAAGGTGAAATGTTCTCTGTAGATTTGTGTGCCACTGCCATGGGAGTCTGGAAGAATCAATTAATATTCCATTTACCTTATGCCAAATGCTTTATATTCTTTGCTGCTATTTTTCCCCATCTTGCTCTTCTGCAGCTACTGGAGTTATATTGCTCCAGTTAACGCTTCTGGGTTCCATTGCAGCACATGATAAAAGGGAAATGAGATTAGAAAATTGTCACTGCCTGCTTATCTCTATTGATCCAAGTTCACAAAAAATCACGAGTTCACTGTAATGTATGTCCTGTTACTGCTGTTGCCTAGCTGTCCTAGAGCAGAATAATACACATCTGTGGTGGAAGTGCTGTCCTCTTTACAGGTACTGTGATCATTACTGCTGTAAATATCACTGCTGGAGCACTAAAACAGTGATGAGAAATAGGAAAACTCAGGAGAGCCATCTACATCCTGTGACAGCATTAAGAATGATAAGGCAATTTTCAGTGTGAATTGGAGTGTTTTGTGTGAAGGCCTTCACCGGTACAGGAAGGGATAAAGTGCTGTGAATGATGGAATCATGTCAGTGGTAAGCTGAAAGCACAGCCTTATGCCTAAGAAACCAAAGTGCTTCTTGGGGCTGACCTTTAATTCTCACTCTCTCAAAGTGCAGCTTTCCCAACTACGCCAATGAATTACAGGACTGTCTGAAATTTATGTGAACTTCCATGATGTTAATACTGAAATGTGTATTATAAATTGTACTGTTTTTACACTCATGTTTCCAGCTTCTGCAGAACTTGGTAGTGCAATATTATGGATTACCACAGAGGATGCGTGTCCTGTTCTCAGTGATTTCATTACTACAGAATTGGCTTACTATATCATGAACAGATAGCTTCTGAAGTGAGACTATAATGTAAAAAAATCCTTAAAACAACGGGTGTTAACCAGTCTACGCAGGTAGGCAGGAATGCCAAGAACTGGAAAACATCCAAGTCTGATTCATCAGAAATCTGGCATCACAAGAAGCATGGCTTAAAATCTAGGACAAATAACCTTTTGGTTGGAAATGATCTGTCATTGGTGCTTCAGATACATTTGTCGGATCAGCAGGAAAACTCTGACCACTGAGAGAAATCTCTTTCTCAGCACCCCTTCTAGGAAGCAGGTGTTTATACTGACTTTTCTTGAGAACCTCAATTCTAGCTATTCAAGTTAAATGAAAATTACCAAGTTACTTAGAGAACTGGAAGACTGTAACTGAAAATGTAAACCAAAGGAACAATGTAATCACAGGATGCAATCTGTTCTGTCATCCTGTGATTTCCTCAAACCTCGTTTTCTTCTTATGTTTTAAGAATTCTGTATATTAACAACAACAAAAAATATCCTCTGACCTTTCAGCTCTCAGCTGTAGCACTTGGAGCTGTGCGTCTTCTACACTGTCAAACGGTTTAACAGATTATCAAAACCTTGTGTCATTACTTCCTAGGTTTTTCTGTTTTCTGGGAATTCAAAGGGCACAAAGGATGGATTTTCCAGGCAGTCTTAATAGTCATTGGGTTTTTAAGCCTCAAATGCAATTTGAGTTCTTTTAGGCAGAAAATGTTTTGTAATCTTTTTTCAACATCTCCAGAGTGACTCACTGAGATTACAAGAAAAAGGAAATGACTGATAGCCCGTGACTGCGGAAAAAAAGGAAAATTCACCCTACTTTATTATTTCTCAATTGATTTGAAAATGAAAGGCATAGGGCAAGATAGATATGCTCAACAACTAAGCGTTAAATGTACAAAGAGTGAGCTATACAAGCAGTGATTATTTTTCTTCAAACCAGCTGTCAATTCTGTTGACGCAGTATCCAAAAGCATGTTATGAGTTCTGGTAGATACTTAAAATCTGCACTTGAAGAGCATATTACATGTTTAAAAGATGAAAATATGTCAATGGATCACTTCTGTGCTGTCAGTTACAAAAAATAGATCACAGCGTGCAGGCAAGTAAGACAGCATAACTGCTTGCTGCCTCTGCCACTGAAAGAGCATAGCTCTCTCCCACACATCATCCTTCCCTCTCATTTACGCAAAGACAGTGAGCCAGTTTAGCTCATTAAATTGGCAGGAAAACTTTCCCTTGTTTTGCCAGACTATTTTTCTGTCAGTTGAACAAGCAAGGAAGAGCTGCACAAGCACAAAAGAAGCAAGAACACAGCTGGGAGGAGGGAGCCCGGCTCCTTGTTCTGATGGTCACAAGCTGTTGGATTGGCTCTGCTGCATGGCCTGCCTGTCCTTGCATCATCTCTTTAGGAGATGCCTGCTCTCACCATCATCCCAGGAGATGGTGGTGCACCTCCAGAATGGCACAGGTTCATAAAGCTACTCAATAACTTGGAGCAATGTACAGCAGCTACATCATGACGCTTGCAATTCTGTGTTTATAAGCAAGGAAGAACTCATATTCTTGTCATTACTGTGACCAGTCTGTTCACATCCAGATCCAACAGATTCTATTGGCAACATCCCATATTTTGTACATCCATTTTCCTGAGTCATCTTTGTTCTTGTTTTGCCTCTTCCCTAAGCAGTCTCACAAGGCTTGATGCCAGTCTTGCTAAAAAACACTTCAAATACATCCACAAGTTTTGCTGCTAAAAAATAATCAGTTTTCAATTGTCCTTGCTTTAAATGTTCCTGAACTCATACAGAAACATCTCAAGGATCAGAGGAAGACCAATTTTTCCAGAGTCAGAATCAACTATATCGACGTCATTCTTGACAGGCTTTATTCTTAAAGCGCTCCAGTCATGTCCAAAACTTCTACGCTCTCCCCAGCTATTTACTCTTTAGTACTCAGCTACTTTTAACATCAGAAGTTTTCCTAATGTCTAACCTGATGCTTCCTTGATGCAATTTATGAACAGGTTGTTCATTACTCTCCATAGTATCTTCCTATGGAAAATAACAGTCCTCCAACTCAGTCAACCTGGTTTTATGCTAATGGTCTCAGCTCACTTAATCCTTCCTTGGAGGCAAATTCCTCACTGCTCTTTTCACATGGATTCCCACTGGTCTTTCCTGCAGTGCCTAACTCAAAACTCAATGGCTTCTGCTGTGGCCAGTTTTCTGACCCTACACACCCCATACTAAAATGTACGTGAAGCAAGAGCCCCAAGATACATGCCAAACACAGTGAAAGGGCAGGCAGAATGACTTGGGTAAGGTTGAGGAAGGGCTGAGGGAACTGAGGTTGTTTAGTCTGGAGAAGAGAAGGCTCAGAGGGGACCTTATTGTTCTCTACAACTACCTGAAAGGAGGTTGTAGTGAGGTGGGTGTTGGTCTCTTCTCCCAAGTAACAAGTGATAAGACAAGAGGTAATAGCCTCAAGTTGTGCCAGGGGAGGTTTAGGGCGGACATTAGGAAAGATTTCTTGACAGAGAGGGTGCTCAGGCATTGGAACATGCTGACCAGGGAAGTGGTAGAATCACCATTCCTGGAAGTGTTCAAAAACTGTGTAGATGAGGCCCTCAGTGATCCACTTTAGTGGTGGTCTTGGCAGTCGTGGGGTAACGGTTGGATTTGATGATGTTAAAGGTACTTTCCAACCCGGTTGATTCTATGATCCTATTGCAAGAAGCTCACAGGAAAGCAGAGCACCATCCCAGCTCCCATGTTCACCCACAGGAGACAATGGGTGATGCACAGCATTTCACCGTGTTAACACAACATAGTTCATGAATTGGGACTATATCATGCTAGGTACTGTACATTTCAAGCATTTCCTGGTTGAAAATCTAGTGTTTCATAAACCCCCAAACAAAACCCTGTTTTATATATTTAAATTTTTATTTATTTTAAATTTTGAGCGAGTTAAACTTTTTATTGAGACATGACTTGCTTTTTAGCTGTTAGTTGTGAAACAATGACTCAAACACAGAGCTGAAGATGCTGAGGGTATGGAAAGGTTTCCAGAGGAAAGTGAAACACAATTAGAATCATTTAAGGCTCCCAAAAGGCAAATAGGGAGCTTAATGTTATTTTTGAAGAGGTGACTCAGGAAAACAGTGTGACAGTTACCACTTTTGGCAATATCCAAGAGAGATTTGGCTTTTGTGAGTGGGTTTTGTCGGGGGCGGCCCTGGGGGATTAAGGTCCCATCTGTAAAACGGGGACATTACAGGGGCAAAATGAGAGGATGGAATGAGTCAGTCAATAAATCACAGCAATTAATAGAGTTTGAAAGAAAGAAGCAAATCCCCATTACCTCCAATTGTGGAGGTGTTCCATGGGGTATAATTTGGGAATGATAACCAAAGGAGAGAAATAGGATTACTGCTGACATTGACAAAACTGAGTGTTCTTTAGTACAGGCTAACGTGTATTAAATTGTACTTCATCTTGAAGACTAAGTGGAGTGCTTAAAAAAGCATTTATAGAGAATCTGATTTTTACCTTGTATTTTCTATTATTTTTCATCTAATACAAGAGGCTTCTTTTCCGTTATATCCATGTGAAGCAAGTTCTCCTGAGAATTTAGCTTGATTACTATTATTTTATCTTTATTTAACCCCCCCCCCCCCATACATAAGTGGTGCAGCTGTCATTCTTTCTCATCAGTGCTCTTTGTTAAAAAGAGGGGGAAACCTCCAAACCAATCCTTACATGAAGCAAGTAAGCATATCCCTCTTTCTTCCGTCTGCTGGATGGAAAGCCTGGGACTGTTCTCGAGGGATTTTTTTGTTATCGTTATGTCTTGACAGTGTGTGAAAGTTGCCTGTGGCCTGCAGTGGCTGATGTGTTTCCTCAGAAACTTAAGTCTCTTCTCCACCCTGTTTTCCAGGAAACAGTCAGAGTCAACGTTACGATGTTGAAAAGCGATGGGGAATTTCACAAAGCACAGGTTTGTCCAGTTTTTCTATTTATTCAGTTAATTAATGTGCAGTGAAATAGAGTCTGTGTGTGGATGCAAATGCATTGTTTTCTCTGATGTCAGTCAGTATGGTGTGTTCCTCTGAGAACTGTAGTAGCATAGTGCCAGGAAACATACACTCATTCTGTCTGTCTGTCTTTCAGGTTGTTTTTAATATCACCTATGCTAATGGACAGGTATACCTAAATGATTTCCCTATGAAAAGCAGGGTTGCCCACGTAACATGTCAAACAGTAATATGTGAGTATTCCCTTTTTGTTTATTTCCTATCCCCCGGGGTATTTGGCTTCCCTGTTATCTAGTAACCAAAGCTTACAGTGACTACATGTTCTCATACTCTGCAAACCTGAGCGTCATAGAAGCAAATAATTTTCCAAGGTAGGTTAATTTTGCTACTAAAAGGGGTGGAAAAAACCTTACTGCCTTATTCTCAGGTCACATTCACATTCTTAAATAGAAATGGTCTAATCTGAAATCCAGGCTCTGCCTATCTCTTCAAAAGAATGTTTTGCGCTACAAGCTAGACAATGTAAATAGAAGGATGCAGCTCCACCCTGCTAATAGCTGTGTCCCTAGGTTGGCTGGCATATAGCCAAAAGGAGATTCAATCACAAAAGTATGAATTATTATTAGGAAGATCTTTTAATTATCTCATTTCTGTGTATACTGGACAAACAAGTTTCTGCTGGATAGGCTATTACAGCACAAATACTGCAGTTTTGCTAGTGTCCTGCAGTGGTTAATGACTTCGAATTATCTTGACACTGCTATTTTTGCCACTGGTTCACTGCTACATGTTTTGTGAAAGAACAGGAAGTACTGCGATTTTTTGAGATGCACGGAGCATACTGTGTATTAAATAAGCATAATGGCACTTACTAAGTTTCTCTTGTATTCAGAATGATCTCTTGATGGATCAGGTACAGTTAGTCTCTAGCTTGGTTTCTGAGGTCATCCTCTCCTTACAATCAGACATGTACTTACAGAGTACTAATGCTTTTTCTAAATTGGTTCTCTGAGCCACGACCTTGTTTCTTGAACCCGAATTCCCAAGCATGTTTAATTATTAATTTGATGCTATTCTGGAGAGGGAGAGCAGTAATTAATTTCTTTTTTTCTGGGATAATTATGTTTCCATTGCTTCTTTTCTATACTAAAAAAACAAGACAAAATGTCATCTACCTGAAAGATGAGTCCAGAAAAATAGATATGATTTTATTGACTAATTCCGAGAGCTACTGACCACTCTACTGTAGTTCCTGTTAAATTTCACAAATCATAGTTGTATAGCTTGCAGTGACTATAAGTATGAACATGAATCTGAAACAGAGAAAAATACATATTTGACCTGGGAGGTAAGAACCTAGAACTGTCTATCTCCATGTCTGGGTCCGAGTCCTCAGCACAGTAGCATCTGTTATGTTTATTCTGTTTACCTATTAAATCCTCAACAATAGATTCACTAATGTTTGTAAAATGTTAAGGGAATATTGAGATACTTGTTACCTGTTAACAGAGAGGAAGAATAGTCCTGAATGTGTGTAAAAATAAACCTGAGTTAAATATTCATGCTCTGAGATCTGTCACCTCCACTCCTACACTTATGCAGCACTGCAGTTCCACTGTGCCCTCAACTGTAGTAGAGGCATGGTAGCTGGGAGAAGGGTGCCAAGTCTACGCAGAAACAGCAAGGGTTGAAAGGCAGTTCTCTGTGCCTGTGGAATACTGGGTTGTTGAAATATCTGAAAGGTTTTGGGTAGGAGGAGAGCTTGAGGTGTCATCAGTCACATATGAAAATGAGGGGGCCATGGAAAAAGCACATACGAGGGAACTTGCCTTGAGTAGTAGATTAGTTGTGTGTGGAAAAGAGCATGTTTGTTTCTGTATTGAGAGGAAGGGGAATGTTTTGCGAATCAAGATGTTTTCACAGGTGGCTGACTGGGCTATGGCTCTTATAAACTTGTTTGGACAACTTAAATAGGAATGCATCAATTGCAGAGCCAAAGAGTGGTGCTTAGAGTACTTAAATGCAGACCTCAAAGGCAGGGATGCGACGTTGTTTGCAAGCCTCCTCAGTCTGAGGATTGTACAGCGCTGCCATTGTCTGCTGTGTTGTATCATGAAAGCTGCTCCAAGTTTGATTTGGTAAAAAATTATGGCTTCTGTTTTACCTGTTGCCCAGATTACTACAGCTTATAGCAGCAGTTTATTGGAAATGTTAAAGACATCAGCAAAGTACAGACATCTGTACAACAGTTCAGGCATCTCTGGTTAAGTGCTACTGGTCCTCTGTAGTTGAAATGACTTTTTCAGTCAAATGCTACATGTGCCTTTGCATCTAGGTCAGAGTTGTAACTGTCTGCCCTTGGTTGTGTGCTGCTTTCTGGTTGGGATGGTTTTTCTTTGAAAACTGTGACATTGTGTGTTAACAGTGGAGAACAGAAACCTGGATAACTTACCAGATCAGCAGCGCCTGGGAACTGTCAGTGTTCGCATCATGGTTCACAAGTGGCCTTTGGCATCCAGTTCTGATTTGCAGCTGATTGTCATTCAGGAAGAAGTGACAGAAATTGATGGGAAACAGGTAAAAAAAACCCCCACATTCTGCTTGGCTTTAAGTTATGAAAGGCAAGTAGTTACCAAGGATCCAAAGGTTTACATGCGTCTGGTTGGTGGTTAGAGCACAAAGTACATAAGCTAATGCTGACTAGCACACAGTAGTGAGAGAGGCAATACCAACCTATGTTACTTGTGTAGTAGCAAAGGTGATTCATGAGGAGTCTTTAAGTTTTAATGCTTCTATTTGTATTTAATAATTTATTTATAATATAATAATTGTTAGAACATCACTGTGTCACATGCTCTTTCAAAAGGTGCACATATGCAAAGTCAGACTCACAAGCAATGCTTCATTTACAAATAATGTACAAAATAAATAAAAGGGGCATGGGCTCATTATTAGTCCTGAGGTTTTCCCTACTGTTTATCCCAGGCTAGCAAAGGGTTTCAGGCATGTAACATGGGGAACAGCTTATAGCAGCAAACTCTTATGGCAGGTGGGATTGTTGTGAAAGCTCACAATGTCCAAGAGCTTAGCCCTGGAATATTTTGCATGTAAGATAAGATTTTTATCCAAATGAATTAATTAATAAGGAAATGGATTTTGAGATGAACAGGGAAAAAACCTCCTATATTCTGACAGTACCTGCACAAATACCACTGAACGTGAGGGGTTACAGTTCTAGCTGAGACTGAAATGTGCAGAACTGAGTTCTCAAAATCACCAATAGTTAGTTATAGTTATTTTTCCAACCAGAGAGGTTCTGAAGAGAAGAGACAGCTGCTGAAGCTACCAAAAATGTTGTATTTTTGGTTCAGTGTATGTCTGCATCTTATATGTGGCCGGGCTCTTTTGTAACTGGCTTATGTTCTGCTACCTTTTTTTGTAACAGGAGAACGATGGTAATATCACTTGTCCTCCATGAACTGCATGCTCAGCATGCCCTGTTTTTTACAGGGATCTGTAATCACATCAAATTTTTACTCTGTTAATGAAAAATCCCACTGAGAGGTTTGAAGCTTTTCTAATGAAGTGTTTATCCCACTTCTAGGAGGCTAATTTATCCTTGGTTTGATTCATTAGTTACACAATCTCAAATTAGAGGCAGATCTCAAGCTAGGCATCACAATGCATTTCCTGTTTTCATAGGGACCTGGCAAGAACAACCAGAAAGCTAATATGGTTTCCTTAATTGTTTAAATCAAAAGTTTTCCATCTTTCTCATTAGTTATCAGCTGACAGTAACAACCATCTGCTTCTTCACATTGTTCTCTGGGTGTTTGAAGCCAAAGGAGATCATTGGTTGGCCTATTGTTCTGAAAGCATGAGTGAAATTATGACATGCTCTGTTCCTCTTTTGTTACATTTCTGTGTAGCAGTTATAATTATGATCATAAACACTCTGGGGATTTCTGTCAGTTCTTGGCCTCAGTGCAGTTACTGAATGTAGTATGAGTTATGCTGAATGTGTTCTATACAAGTGATGGCTTGCAGTGCATCACTGGAAAAGGAGGAAAACATATACTCTTTTGGTTCTTGGAAAAAAGCAACACAATTACAACAGCAGAATTGTCAGACTTGCCTCAGCAACACTTTCAACGTTTGCAAGTGCTGTTTCACTATGTAACTGAGTTTCCCATGCCCTAAAATGCCTCCCTGAAAAAGAATCGTAAAGCTATGTCAGACTTGGGTAAACGCTCATGAAGCAACTACCACATGCTTTTTGCAGAGAGAAAGAGAGATTCAGACTGTTTAGCATTTTTTCTAATGTGGTATAATCTATAAAGTGAGTGGTACATATAACATGCATTAGTAATTTTTGGTTTTAACATCCCCATGTCTAAATCTTAATGGCCTGGAGTTTTATGTGATGCATTGGTTTTCTTTGCCAGCCTACTTCACTCTTACTTTAAACTCAGTAATACTGACACGTTTGCATCTCTCACAGGTTCAGCAGGAAGAAGTAACAGAAATAGATATTTTAGTAAAGGACCTGAGAGTACTTAGACATTCAAACTACACTGTCCCTTTGAAAGAGAGCATGCTGTATTCCATCCCAAGGGACAACGACATGTTATTTACACTTCCCAGCCTCTCAGGAAAAGGTATCTCTCTTAGCTGTTACATAAGATTTTTTATCCGTGGTTGATGTTTTCCTTTATAAGGGCAAAAGAACATCATTATTCCTGTGTTTTACGCAGTGGAACAGTTTCTTCATTGACATGGAAATGTTTTATTTAATACAGTTTGCTTTTGTTTGTGTTAAACATCTAAATTCAGCTCTTCTACATTTAGCTATTTTGTTTGTTTGTTTTCAAATCTGATCTCCTTTGAAGCACTTGGTACTTAGTCTGCAACCCAGACATCTCAGGAATAAATTTCTCTCTCGGAGCCGTGATGGAAGTTTCTCTAAAGCTCTCCCTATTTCTTGAGAATGAAAGAAAAAGTGGAGAAGAAATACCTGTCTGGGTCACTTCCAAACCAGAGAATAATTTTACGTTATTAAACTTGAGTATCTTAAAAGCAAGAGCAGTTATTTGATGCCTTAATCTTAGTTCTAGTTAATTAAAAATTCTCAGGGATGTTGTGGGAAATGAAATTTTTTGATCTAGTTCTTCACTTTTTAATCTGGCAGCAGCTGACATTTAAGCTGAATTTAAGGGCACAGCTAAGGCTGTACTCCAACACTGCTGCTTAGCAAGTTCACTACTCAAGTAAACAAAAAAAGTCAGCCTTCTATGGTCTTGCTGTAAATGTGTGAGAAGGGTACTGTAAGTACAGAAATGCAGCATGTCTTTGTCTTCCTGAACAGTGAGTCAAATGGAAAACAAGCCCTCTAGTGAACTCTAGCTTGTCTTCTTCAGATACTCAAGACCCACTGCAAACTACCAGTCAGTATCTCATCCGGCAAGTGGAAACCACAGTAGATGAAGAGGCATTACCTGGCAAGTTACCAGAGACCCCTCTTAGGATAGAACCTCCCTCTTCTTACAAGGTAGTTTTGTTGTTTGTTTGAATTATTAGTATAAACCTTTAAAGAATGGTTTAATAAGGAAAAGCTGGGTTTTTTCCCCTCTCTCCTTCCCTCGGGTTTTTTCCTTGTTTCCCAGGGGATGAAATACATACAGCTTAGTGACATTTCTAGGAGGAGAAGTTGTAGCAACATGCTGCAGATAAAGCTGAATGTTATCCAGTACTACAGTTTGAGGGAATGAACTTCCTTCCCCATTTTCAATTTTCTCTACAAAAACATATACAAGTACTATGTTTTCCCCTCCTTCGTGGATGTTTACAGAACAAAATAAACAAACCCAGCATTGTTAGGATTTAGATAGTGGATCTTCTCATGTGAAGATCAAATACAACATCTATTTGAAGATGTTAAGAAGGTGTGTAGCATTCCTAGGCCTTTGTCTTTGGTCCTTTATTTTTACTTTGGGAAAAAAAACAAACCCCAAACAACAATCCAAAACCCAGCATAATATGTAATAGCTCATTTCTGGAATTGCCATTCGTGCTTAACCTAATATTTGACTTCTCAGAGTACTGTTTTACTGCTTTATATTTATTAAAGACCAGGATTTTCTATTGTGTGAAGTATATGGCAGTAAATGACTTCCACAGAAGACTAAGAAATCCCCACAGCCAGCCACTAAGAAGAACAGACTTTTACAGACACTCCAGTAAACTTAAAAAACCCAACAAAATCACCCAAAACAAAACTGAAAAATCAACAAACAAAACACTTCCTAAATTGCCCCTTAGCAGCAAGGAATTGTGGGATGTTTTTACTTCAGAATCCTGCAGTGTTCTGACCTCAGAGGTACTCACGACAAGAGAGTTGCTGTATTTATACCAAGCAAAGCGCTTACACAGTTTCAAGTATCATTTAGCTTTAAGTCAGTTTTACCCCTCTGGGAGATGGGCCATTGCTCTCTCCCATTGTAGGAAACACAGCAACAGCTTGAGAAGTTTCAGCTCCAGGTCAGGTAAGGAGAGGCATCATGGCCTTCTCTGTGGCTGAAAGAAAACACTTTATAACCTGCAGCTGAGACAGGAGGGCCAGAACAGTAGGCTGAAAGTTACAGGTAGGCTAGAGAAGGTGCTACCCCTCTCCCAGGCTGCCAGTAATGCTTTCCCTTCTGTACGCTGCCATGGTATCACAGCTTCTCCACATTGCTCACCCTTCACCTGCTCTGTTCAAGTGTCCTTTATTTTCCCAGGTGGCACTTCCTCACAGAGAACTCTGCTAGGATGAGCAGAGAATTAAACCTTTGCCTGCTCCAAACCTCATAGAAGTCACCAGTCAGTTTCATCCTGCTTATACGTATGTTTAAGCGTACATGAATTCCAGTAAAACCATCACCACTCAGTGCAATTCACCACTATCTACAAAAACCGCACTTGCCATGTTTTGCAACCTTTTATTTTTACCTGTTTGGTTGTAGGTGATGTGCCAGTGGGTGGAAGATTTGAGGACAGTGTTGTGCAGATTCTGGTTGCGATCTTTACCCATCTTCTTCAGTTTGATGGAAGTCATTGTAGCTGGAGTTGTTGGGGCAGCTCTTATCCTCAAAGTTCTAAAGGTGATCCTCCCTTCCTGTGAAAACAAGTAAGTCATTTTTGCTGTTTGCTTCTCTGATGAAGGCAAAACACTAACTAAAAGAATAAAAATCTTTAAAGCAGCAGCCCCATTCTGTGTGAAGAGGGTGTCAACAATTCAGTGACAAGGCTGCTGGTAACTTCCCATTTCAAGTGCCCTGTTGACACACAGGCATTTCAGAGGAATATGGGAAAATCCTTCATTGGAAATGTCTTCAGGTTGGCTGTCAGACTGCCAAATTTTCATCAAGTCTTATAAGGATTATGTTGTGAAACACCATTAACAGAATCATATTGTTGGGAGAGGAGGGGAGAAGCTGGAGCTAAACAATTCCAACAACTCTACATCTTTTCATATTCCCACTGTGTTGGAGTTGTTATAGTTGTTACGGAAGGCCTCAAATTTGACTTTGCAAATTTGTATGGGAATTCTCCCAAGGAGGAGCTACCTGTGCAGGCAGCTTACAAGCCATTTCAATTGGTGGCAAAAGGTCATAAGTAAAGCTTACTGTCTGCGGAGGGCTTTATTCACTCATGTTACCGGCAACAGGATTATTTTTCAGAGAAACAAGCTCTCCAAACAAGGGGTGGAGAGATGAATTAGTAACTGCAGATAAGAAATCGGTATAGATTTAGTGCTGGAATAGGCAAGTGTGTACATTTTAAGGCAAACCAAGTCAAACCTAACCCTTGGAATCATATATTCTTTTTAGGCCCCACAAGGGCAGCTGATGTCTGTGAATGCAGCTGACCAGCTGTGCTTCTGAATGTCTCTGAGTGCAGTTAATTTATGTATCACCCCAGGGATGGGAGTGGCCTTAGTCTGTGTGACAGAGTTAGAAAAAGGGAGAGCTGGAAGATCAGGAAAGTTAGAAACTGCAGCGACAGAAGAAACCACGCTTCCCCTGACACTTCACAAAGCATGCTGTCGGGTTCGAGTATTTCTTCTAATGTGTTAGAGCAGGAAGAGCCAAGAAACACTTTGTACCCCCCCAGCAATAAGCTTAAGACTGCCGTGTGTGAAACTTCGAACTAAGTAGAATTAAGGAAAAAAGTAAAATCTCATCCACATAAACTGTTCAGCAAAGTGTCCATGGCAGAGGTGAGTACAGAGCAGAGGAACTGGCCTGCAGTAATTTCCAGGTGGAACATGAGGCTTGTGGGTGGCTTCTCAGAGCATTTGAGGATACTGTGACACTGGAAAGAAGTTGTGTCCTTGCTAAAAACCCAGCCAACCAAACACAACAACAAACCAACGCCACCCAAAACCACGCTCTCATTTTCTTGCTGCCTCTATAAATTGGTCCTGTAAAATGTGGTAGCAGTTTAATTCATGACTGTAAACCAGTAAGAATGAGTAGGTCTCATTTGGTGAATGACAGTTGCAGATATGTATCAGGACCTCGTCTCAAGTCTGTGATGCCACTCTACAGTGTGCTGATAAAACTGGAAACTTTAGCTAGAAAATTATGTGCAAGAGCTTGACAAAGTAGCTGCTGCCATCAGACAGCTATGAGGCTGCTGTGATATTGAGCCTATGGGGTGCACATTGCTGGTATTTCAGGTGTAGAAACTGGGTGAAGGGACCCCACTGAACCCACACCTAGTTCATTTTGGAGCCAGTTTTATATCAAGTTTTTACTTTATAAAAGAGGTATCATGAGGGTAATAATTGACTTGTATTGATTTAAAGTATGTTGATGAGCTCAAGAATAAACCTAATTTTCAGAATGCAGAATTGCTTTTTAGATTGTTTTCTAATGCCAGGTAATCTTTCCTTTCAGAGGCACCCTTCTCCTGGATCAAGTCAGCTTTGTACCAGTGGTTACCATCAGCTTGCCTTCAGATCTTCCAGACAGGAAAAATACTTTAGATGAGAAAGCATGTTCTTAATGATGTGTTTGCTTTGGAGTTACTGTTTTTTAAAAGCATATTTTTAGTTGATCTGAAATTTGGCACTTGATCTTAACACCATGTTTGTTTCCTACTAAGAAAACTCGGTCAGTTGATAAATTGGCAAAGGGACATTCAGGCCAAGGCCCAAAGCTGACTTCCTTTTGCCTCTCTGCTAAAACGTGGCTTTTTCAGAAGCTTCAAAATAAAGCAGCTTTCCACCCTGAGGGCTACCATTGGTTTTAACTTCTGTGAAGTCACTTTTCCACACCTCAGACAGGACGCTGGCTGCCTTCATGCCCACTGATAAACCAGAGCAGGTATCCTGAGTATTGAGGTGGTGAAATTCAGGGTGTCCTGAAGTCTCCCGATAGCATTCCTGAGAAAAGGACGAAGGAGTATGGCAAACATCAGCTGTGCCTGCAAGCCTAAACAAAGCTGCCCAACCTGGTGTCAAGTCTCTTAGGGGTTGAGTGTGCCTTGCAAGGAAAATTTCACTACAAAGCCCTTGTGTTACTTAAGTAATTTTATGTTTTAAATATGCAAGCCAAATTTCAAAGGTAGATTTATATTTTAAGCACTTTACACTTTTATGGCCCATTCCACTTATAGAAACTGCTGGCACTTGTGACGAATGTGTTTTGTACCTATGACAGCAGTACTCTGCAAGTCTCAAGAGAGAAAAGGCAATTCTACAAGCTCCTACAACAGTCCTGGCTTACCACTGCTGCGTAGGCCCAGTCTGCCCCTGCCCATTTGTACTGCTATCGTTTTTCAAATAAACACTTAAATTGTTTATCAGACTATGTTCACGTGTGCAGCTCTGTTTATCTATGCAACCCAGTGGTCTGCCACATGCATTAGATGTGGGCAGTATTTGGTTTTTAACTTTTCATTGTTCTTTCTTACAAAACACTTTGTCAAAAGAATTACTTGGGCAGAAAAAAGAACCACCTGGTGTAAGACTGAGCAGAGTTATCATTTGAGTGCCTGAAGTTATCCATTTTTAGCTAAAGTGGTTACAGTGAGGGAGAAAAGCTAGGATTACACACACACATCTCTCCCCTTAACGAAAGGTTATCCAGTGTGTAATGAGTTCTCTAAGTTATTCAGCTATTTGTCCATACAGCTGGTGTGCGACAGGAACAAGTTGAATTGTCTCACTAAACTGACAGCACTGCTGGGACAGAAGAAACATTTCTAATGCTGACTGACTTTGCTAACAACCAAACCAACCCCACCACCCAGCATTGCAGCGTGGTGTTATGTCAGCCCAAGGTAACAGGGACACTGCTCAAACTTCCTTTCCTAAAAAAACAGATCTATTTTTTGTTGTAGCACCTTGTGGTTTGTATTTACATTTACTTCCTCAAGCTCAATGAGGTTGGGGAGTGCAGGATCCCCAACATCAGCGAGGTTTAGCTGAGTGACGATGATAGAAGTGGAGGATGTGTCATAACTGGCTGGGTGCTTCGGAGCCATAAAACTCTGGAGCAGGACAGCTGCTTTGCTCATCTGGCATGAGTAGCAATGGCCAACATCCCCAGACCCCCAAGCAGGGCTTTCCAGGGCTTACCACCAGAGAGCTACCTACCATCATGGTAAAGTAACCACACAAGACAGATGATGCCAGAGCTACAGAGGCATCTGAATAAAGAACGCAGTTCAGTGAAAGAACATACATGAACAGAGGGGCTGTTGTCATCCATGGTTAAACAGGAAACAGCTAAGACTCTAGCAGCAGCATGATGACTGCACAGACAAGGGCAAGTCTTCAAACAGTTGCAAAGTCCTCTATATGTGGAAATTAATGTTCTTTCCACATAATGCACATAGCCCTGCGCCCTTCAGTAACATAGTTCAAAACAGAAGCAATGTATAAGGCTGAAGTTTAGCTTCCTGGGGGAGGAGGGAACCAGCATGGACATGAAATACAACAGTTCTTCCTTACAGCACAAGCACAGTGTGAACTGAACTGCAGATCAGAATGCAGCAGCTGTTGCAGACTCTGTTCTTTGCATCCCTACTTACGAAACTGTAAACCAAGCACCTGCACGGCAACAAGGAGATTTCACTCTATGCTAAACAGCTGCAACATAAATGAGTGGTTAAGCTTGAAAATGTGCTGGTAGTGCTTCACAACTTGGCTGACTTCCATAAGCTAAGTCATACTCCTCTTCTGTATAGTGTTCCACAGAGCACAAGGAAAGAAACGGTACCATCACATTAAACAAAATTAAAGACCAGTGCAAATCTTTAACACAGTAATTGCCAGACAACACTGCTATGCTCTAACACTGCACTGCTATGGAGCTGGAGCTATCAAGTCTTACAGCACTAGTCTTTTGCTTTACCATGCACATGGTTTTCCTGAGTCACACAAACCTCATGCCTTTCAGGAATACTGCTTGGAGCTGGGACCACACTGAGCCACTTTGTAATGAGCCAGTTGAAAAGCTCCTTACTGCAACTAAGAGTTAAGAAAGGACAACTGTCGTGCGCGCCAGTCACTGTAGGTCTTGCTTTCCCAGCACAGGAGCTGACAAGGATCCAATGTACCAGCTAGGGAAAAGGAGGAGGGGGAGATACAACTCACATGACAAGTGACTCTCCCTACCCCCAAAACCTAGCAACTATCCAAAAAAATGAACTCTGTTAGGATGGCAGCAGGCTTTTAGGAAAGGCAACACCTCTTATCTCCTCATGAATGGTAGCTCTTGCTACAGCCCTTCCTAGTTCTGCCTCACCTTCAGAATGTCTCTTCACCTTTAAAACACATGTTGTAAAGCGGCACTGGCCCTTTGCTCCATAGAGGAACTCCACTGGAAGGTGCTGGTATCATCGTGTTCTGTTTCAAAACAAGATGAATCTCTGAGTTATGCATTCAGCATCTACAGCTTCCCTCCTCCCCCCCCCCCCATATTATGCAGTTGTTCATTTTGTTCGTTTAGAGTGAACAGGGCTGGTTGAGAGCTCAAGTTTCCTTTTAAAATGAGGTTTACTTTAGAAGTTCTCAAAATGTAACATGCTTTCAGCCCAAGTGGCCCCTTACTGGACTGCTTCCAAGGACTAAAGCTTACCTACTTTCCCTTCTTACTCCGATGACAGATTGAGTATTTTGGTTTCCTTGCAGTGAATTGATTTAGGAGAAGAAATCTTTTCCCGCAATACAGCTGACAGCTGTATGCGGATCCTAACATAAAAAAGAAAGCATTAAGAGAACCCAATTCTTCAAAATACTGCATCTGTTTCAGTCTGACACATAAGGCTATCCCTTTTGACAGGAAAGAGGTAAATTTGTTTTCTGTATTGGAGGTGTCAGTCTGTAAATGCACCCAAGTGTAGACTCACCTGGACATCTGCATTTCTGGGTTCATCACACCTGGTCCACCCAGGGATTTAGCAGGAGCTCCCAACATCTGCCTTGGAGTGTCTTACCAGAGCGTCTCATCACAATTGCTCAAAGTTCCTTCTCGGCATGTCCTGCTGTCATTTGCAACACAGGGATGAATTTTAAATACATGAATTTTAAGTGCATGAACACAATGTTGACAATAATATCGTTTACACAACTGTGTACTTGGGATGCATTTGCCTTCTGCTCTGACTGCAACTTTTCATTATCATCTGTCCTTCCCATCTGCCTTGCAGCACCTGAAAAGACACAGGAGCAGGAATTCCACAGCCAGTTTCATACAGCACTTCTCTACCAGCTGAAACAAGACTTGACACATTTGATTCATGAAACAACTTCCAGTTCAGCTGTAAGCAGAACTAGAGCCAGCTGCTCTGAGATGAGCTAGCAGGAAGAAGTGCTTCCAAAACAAAAGATGGGCAGAAATTACAGGTGGGTTGGTTACAATGACCACTGTTGAGCAAAATCTAAAATGATGATTTAAATGGTCACCAAAGAACCAGAGAACAGCTCCTTCATTCCACTTGTCAAGTAATGTATGAAGGGAATTTAGACTGCATTGTGATATCAGGACTATGAACAGACACCAACTGAGCACAAACCTAACACACAGGCTGCCTTATCAGAACAACCGCACCAAAGTAAGTGTGTAGTGTAAACCAGGACCCATCTGACCAATCTGGAGTTCTGAAGCTTATGGTTCCACATCACCAAGAAAGAAAAGCATATCTCAGACTTAGTGCCAGAAAATTTTTGTTTTCCCTCAGACTTACCAGAAGACTACACCTGTGACCTCGCATCATGGAATCTGTTTACCCTTGCTGGATGTATTGTAGTCTTAGTTAATAGATCCTGTAAACCGGTGATGATCCTACCCTCTGGCTCAAACTTCAGCTGAATCGTCTCACTGTTAGCAGTGCATGGGTTGCTGTTCTAGATCTCAACCTTTGGACAGGTTCTTTGTTAATACCTTACAGACAGGGTAAAATTCTCTAAGATCAGCTAGCAAAACCATCTATATGACTGCATCTTGCTCATCCCACTTTCCAGTTCTCAGCATCTCTTACTCATTTAAGCAGGACTAGGTTGGTTTTTCTCGGTGTAATGGCTGTTTTTCAAGAATAAACCCTCTGATGCAAGGGTTCTAGCATTAAATTTAAGTAATTTTAAACTGTTGAAGATCAAAGCAGATCCCATCAGTATCTTGTGCATTTGAGACCAATGGGTAACTCTGGAGCTGGTTCAAAGACAGCCAGACAGAATTTGCATTTTAAAAAAAATATATTTATTTAGACATCTGTTGCTCTTAAATTACAAAAGTGAAAAAGAGCAAGCAGTGCACCAACACTATTACTTCTAAAGCTGTTTTAAGACGTAAGGTGGCTTCTTCAAGATAAGACAACTCAGCATGATCCAAATTCAACTATCCATTTCTCGTATTTCTCAATGTCCGCAGCAGATACAGATTTGGAAACTTTCTTCAAAGCTATTTCAAAGTCTTCCATAGTTGTCGGCATGTGCATATCATCTCGGGAAAGATTTCTTATTTCTTCTGGTGTCAAGCCTTCAATGCGCCTTCTCATAGCCATCAGGGATGCATCTCTAGTAAGGATGCAAGAAAACAAAAGTTACTCAATACAGACTGGTGGCTCAGTAGTTTGAGAGGCTCAGCACAGCATTCCAGTCAAACTGTTGCTTTCAAATAGGCAAGGAATTGTAAACTTTTACAGGATCTTTGAGTGCTTGTACAACCTACAATACCCTGCTATCAGTACTTCTCAATCATGGATTTATCCCCACTGGATCTCTGAACAGTGACTATTCACAGGCAAGGACTAACTGGTTTATCTCATGCCACTGCATGTCTATGACATGGCTGCTGTTTACAGTATCTTCAAACAGGAACAAGACAAAGTAATACTTTCACTCCTCCTATATATAGGAAGAGTAACTGTAATGTTTTAAACATTTCCTGGTCCAAATAGGAATCCCACTTGAAAGAAAAAGGGGTCAACAGTATCTTCCTCCAGCCTATGTTAGACTACAAAATCTGTTCAGCCTGTAGCTCCTCAAACTTCTAGCCTCAATAAGCATTAAGTGGCTTTACATGTGTCATTTTCTTGATGCATTGAGTTTGGTGGCACTTGGATTTCCAACAATAATATCCATAGCAGGTGATGAGCTGCTGAGGCAATTAATACCTAACCCTAAAAGACCAAAGCTCCTGCTAATTCATTGTTATATAGCTTATAATAAGAAGAAAATGCTACTTAAGTAAAAAAGATGTTAGGGTAATCCTGGAGATATCATAACAGTGTATCATATTGTATTAGTGAGTGAGAAGCCAAAGAGAGAAAACTTATACATTGTCTTCTAACAGGATTTAGAATGATGGTTTCAGCATATTCTGTTCCAGCTCCACCCCTTCCTCCTAAAGGAAACCATAACTGACAGACTTCATGAATTTCACAGATTCATGGACTGGTTAGGGTTGGAAGGGACCTTAAAGATCCTCCAGTTTCAAGCCCCATGCCATGGGCAGGAACATCTTCCACTAGACCAATCTGCTCAAAGCCCCATTCAACCTGGCCTTGGACACTGCCAGGGATGAGGCAGCCACAGCTGCTGTGGGCAACCTCTGCCAGTGTTTCACAAGCCTCATAGTAAAGCACTTCTTCCCAATATCT
The DNA here is from genome assembly GCA_024733675.1 of Psilopsiagon aymara. Classification (NCBI taxonomy): domain Eukaryota; kingdom Metazoa; phylum Chordata; class Aves; order Psittaciformes; family Psittacidae; genus Psilopsiagon; species Psilopsiagon aymara. The sequence continues at coordinate 6,909 of JANRGW010041739.1, read as the reverse complement.
GATGTCAATCTCCCCTCCACCAGATTAAAGCCACTGCCCCTTGTCCTGTCACTACTCACTCTTGTAAAAAGTCCCTCACCAGTTTTCTTGCAGCCCTCCTTTAAGTACTGGAAGGCTGCTAGAAGGTCTTCCCGGAGCCTTCTCTTCTCCATGCTGAACCACCCCAAACCTCTCAGCCTCTCTTCACAGGGGAGGTTTGTTTACTAAATAATCGTTAGCAATTAGAATGCATACAGTAACAAGAATTTCAGAACAACCCCAAAAAGTTGCCTTGTTAAACTCCATCTCAGTCCAGTACCACCACGATTTGCTGTTATTATCATTGTGAACAAAGAGCCAGTGATATATCTGGAGGGGGTACCCCAAAGGTCTTCAACCTTCATAGTACACTCGAAACAACAATCCAAGATAAGTTCATAATCACATCTACTATACGATTTACAGATTTCCTGAACGTCTTACTATAATAAAAGTTTCACCTACATTTTCCACGGTTACATACTGCCTGTTCAGACCTGCACTGTTATATCTGACTGGTTTTCAGTCCAGCTCAGAAAACTTTGGATTTCACCTCCAGCTCTTTGAGGCAGGAGAATAATTTGGGAAAGCCTGAGTTTTTGGCTCACTCTTTTTTAAGTTTTGCTCATGTCAAGAGTAAAAACACTAGCCTTACAAGTTTAAATTTTGCTTATATACTGTGAGTCTCAGCTACACAAAAGCACTTCTAAATAAGCCATATGTCTTTTTGTCTCTGTAAATGAGACAATTATGTCCAATATCTGTTTTCCTGACACAGTTAACAGGCTAATACAAGCACTCTCTTACTATTGTGCACCTCCAAACCACAGTTTGTCTGGATTTCTGGTTGCTGCCACCTCAGTCATTTCTAAGGAGACTGCCACAAATGAAAGACTCAAATATTTCTTTGTGGGTTTTTTTGTGTTTGCTTTTGTTTTGTTGAGGAGATTTTAAGTTCTGATTCAAAAATAAAAGCAACAGTGTGTATAGATATATATATATGTACATGAAATTCACTGGAAAACATTACAAGTATGCTGACTTTTAAACAATTGTATTGCTATCTAGTATGAAATGAATGACAAAAACCAAACACTGAACAGACCAGAGGACACAAACTGAAGCTAAAACTTACTGAACGGTAGGCCAAACAAATTCTCTTTCTTATAACATGAGCCTATTAGCACAAACTCCTTTCAAAGCACAACCAACAGCAAGACCAAGCAAAATACCACCACAAATTCATCTCACAGACCTACAAATGAAACAAATTTGCCCAACACTGGTTCAGAACAACTAACATACCGTTCTTTTCCCAGACACTGTGTAAGGTTTGTTGAGGAAATAGTACTGAGGCTCCAAACTCTTAGTTCAGCCTGAAGTGACCCTGCTGATAGAGCCTTTGGTGGCAGTTTTGCATACAGGCTACTCGCACTCATCCCTGAATATTGTCCTTTCAGCTGTGCTGACAAGTGTTTGCAGAGCTGTATTAGGAGTCAAGGCAAGAAATGGATCTGGGTTTCAGGAAAGCAACGAGGAGGTGTTTTAATACAGAACATTTCTCTTATCCTGTTCAAAGTACAGCCCCACAATGGTTGGCACCGGCACAACTAAGAGCTCAAGCCTTGCACTGTGACATTTCACTGCTGCCCCCTAAGCCTGAAAGGACAGTTACACAGGTGCTTATTAGATGAGAACAGCATCTTAAGAAGTTTCAGTTTTTTATTCATTACTGCTGTTTCCATAATTTGCCATTGCTCCAACTGTGCCAGTGCAAATCTTCAGATACAAACCAGATGACTGATACTAAGTCTTTCAGGAGATCAGTCCTTTCCTTAAGCTTTCAATTTCTGAAAGCAAAGATTGGGGGAAGGGTTAGAAGGTATTTTCAGTAATTTAAGCTACGGAATAGGCCCACAAATGACAGCATGTGAACACAACTGAGGGGAAGGAGCAGAAGAAAACTTAAACCCGATTCATCACTAAAGCCAGCATGCTGAGTACACAGCTCGTACTGTCATGCAACGCAGCGTACCTTTTCTGTGTCATGAAGGAAGAACACCCCATGGTTTTACTTTAGTTATTTTTGCCTCTGCCACTATTGCCTCTTAGACATGGATGTTCTGCTGAACTAGTGTAACCTCAGCAGAATGACTGCAAATCTGCAAGACTTAAAGTCTACCATTCTGTGGATGTTCCTCACGCAAGGAATTTGGTGTACATGAAAGAACATGGAATTTTACCTAAATCATAGTTTGTTTAGATTTCCATGTTGCAACTACTCTCCATCATTATTATATGAAAATATCAAATGGAAATCTAATCAATTAATGTAGTATTTTACCTTTTAGACACACATAGAAGACAAGTTACAGCCTGTTTTTATCCAACAACTTTATCATGAAAATTACTTTACAAACAGTTTTCTTAAGAGAGCTTGTAGCAGTAGTAAGACAAATGATGCAATGTTAACATACCTGCATACGTTGGTAATGTCTGCACCCGAGTAACCCTCCATTTTCTCAGCTATATTTGCAAGATCAACATCATCAGCCAATTCCAGCTCTTGTAGATTTATTCTTAGGAGTTCCTCTCTACCTTTTGCTAATCAAAGAACAGAAAATTGAGTCTGTACAATTTGCTTTCTGAAGATAAATAACGAACTGGAAAATGATAAGAGGGAAAATGAGAACAAGAACGCTGTACTTGATACAAAGGTAAATGTTTAATGCTTAGATTTAAACTTGTTCTGAATTAATAAATTAATTTCATACATGTGTAAGATCATTAAGCCAGGTGACCAAATTTAAACAAATACTGATAAAGTTTAAGTTTTAGTCTTTCCAACCACTCCTCTCCCCAAGTCTTCCTACCTGATGGTAAAGGAATATAAATTCTCTTTTCTAGTCTCCGTCTTAGGGCTTCATCAATATCCCAAGGAAAATTAGTAGCAGCAAGTACCATGACCATCTTGGAAGGATCATCATTTTCAGTAGCCCCTCCAACACCTGCATTGGAGAAAAAAGAAAGCAAAATGTACATGTCTTATGGCATTTCATGTAGAGAGAACAATATCCACAATTCTTAATATTAAAGCAGCTACAGTAATGCCCTTTAGTGAGCCTAAGCACAACAGAATCACTAAGGGCAACAGAGTTCAGTTTTTCATCTGTAAGACAGCCTGCAAGAAAAAATGGAAACTTGATTTAATTAGGAGCAGGGGCATAGGCCACCACTCAGATCAGCAACGTCCTCCCTATCAGGAACAGTTTTACAGCAGAGTTGGTCATATTTCTGCCATTACAGTATTTGAATTGCCACATCAATGTCCGGTAACAGCATGTAAGGAAAAACAAAGTAACTCTCCCAAACCCATCACCACACCAAAAACCAGAAGCTTTCCCCACAGTGTTCATTAACAGCCACACAAAACCAGCATTACTCCCCTACAAAGTTTTTTCAACTTCTAATTTTAGGCCAAACGCTTCATAGACACAGGTGGATCCTTAGAAACTGTTGAAGTGAATGCTTATTTGGTGGACTGACTAACAACTCAGAGAGAACACCTGTGTTGGAAGTACTGTGAAATTGCTGCTATACACAGAAGTTAGTTTAATTAAACCTGCTCTCTGCATTTACTGTTTCTGCTTATAGGACTGGGCTGTGGAATGGCCTAGTCTGCCTGAAAACCTGCATACAAAACATCATTTATGAGTGCTCAAGTAAAAGGACTTCTAACAGTTGTTGCTAGTAAAATTAGGTTATGTACATACTTGAGTTATGAGAAGAGTATTACAGATCTGCTGCTATTGAAAGTCAAACATAAAAGGGTATCAGCATCAGAGAACCAAATACAGAAATCTTCTGACACATGTAATTGTATCACAAATTACTCCATAGACTAGCACTTTTCAGCTGCCCTTTTTCCTTTCTCCTTGCTCAGCTGAGTATAAAAAGGATGCCGAGATAGAAACTCGGCAGTGTTACCTGCTTTTAAACTGATAGTGAAACATTAACCAAATAGCTGTAATAATCTGTGTCTTAAAAAGACAATGCTCCCAACCACTTCTAGAAAAAAGTTGCCTTTTTTATATATATTTAAGTGAAAAGGAGAAAAAAAAAACAAAACCAAAATAAGCTAAGAGCAATGATTGCTTTGAAGTCTAAATTGGAACACAGACAGTTCTTTTGAGCCACCTTTTCCTTGGTTTTGGAGAAGCGATATGCTAGGTAAAGACTGAGAGGAGCAGTTAATACTTTTTTTCTTCTGTAGTTTTGAAATCTTGTTATTCTGGGTCAGTAACATAAGGTTGTTACTCAGATGCTAAAAGATTGTTAAATAACTGGCATATTTTGGGTGGCATGGTTTAGTGGGAGGTGTCCCTGCCCATGGCAGGGGGGTTGGAACTAAATGATCTTAAGGTTCTTTCCAACCCTAACTATTCTATGATTCTATGATTTTTTTCCTTCCATTCTGACAGCTGGAATAGCGCAGTTTCATCTTTTTACCCCAATTTTACGTAAGGCTTGCAAAGAAATCGCTTCTGAAGGACGAAGCTTTGATTGATTATTTTTCCTCCCTAAAGTTTCCTCCAGTCCAGCACTTCTCAGCAATCAGGTTATTTACCATCCATTTGAACTAGCAGTTCTGCCTTCACACGTCGGCTAGCTTCATGCTCCTCTGAAGTTCCCCTGCGACTACAGATAGAGTCTATCTCATCAATAAATATAGTTGTTGGGGCATAAAATCGAGCCTAAAAAAAGCAAAAGATAAAGCAGAAACTGAAATAGCAGCCTACTCACATTTAAGAAACGCACATTCAGAACTGACTAAGTATCAGACAATACCTAACCCTCCCTCTGTGACCACTGTACACAACTATAGAGCAGCTGTGCATTCATTAATACCATTTGAGTAGCACATTTTTTGGCAAAGTCCTGTAATTGTTAGGGCTATAAATAATGCTTAATAAGCTAAAGGCAGTTTTACAGACACAATAATAACAGAGTAAGACTTGTAACTGTGAAAGTCATCAGTTATTCAAGCAGGAATGCTTGAATAACAACTCAAGTTAAAGCTAGGACATCATAATATGGAACCTGTCCAAAAAACAGGTTAACTGCAAAGCAACTCTAGTCTTTCCAAAACCAAGAGAGGTTAAAGACAAGGATCTGGGAAAATAAAAGCTGTTGTCCTACAGCAGTTGAGATGCTGTCCATTATGTATATGCATTTTTGATTGATTATATTAAGTGAGTGGATATCATGCCTATCGAACTACGATCTTGTATTTCCTGATTTTTCTGACTACTATAACTGCAGCTCTGCTGCCCCCTTCAGTACCGGGCACAGTAGCAACCACCACACGCAGACCTGTAAACACATGGGAAAACATAAAAGACTACGTATTCTGAACCAATTTTAAGCGTTATATGCTCTGAAGACAACATTCTGGAATTCCACTTATTTTAAGTACAAGAAAACACCCACGACAACAACAAAATATGCACAGCCTAAGCAGAGCTCTCACCCAGAAAGCAATTAGATTCTACCTTCACTTTAACATTCAAATATGTTCTACAGCACTTATCAGCTTATAGTGAGCTACCTCCAATATGAAAAGCTAACCCTGAAAATAAAGACGATCTAATTTTTCTGGTTTTATAAGGCTACTTAGGAATAACCAGATCTTGAATGTGCATGGCCAAATCAGAAGGTCCTAAAATGTTTGAAGCTTGGAGAGCTGTTTATATTACAAGTTCTACACCTTAGCTAAGTTTCACTATTCCACAGGTAATTCTACTTCATTATCTCACTATTTATGCTCAGTAAATTTAATCACCATTTCAAACAGTAGACGAACAAGTTTCTCAGATTCTCCTCTGTATTTTGAGGTAAGTGTGGAAGAAGAAACATTGAAAAAAGTAGTCTTGCATTCAGTCGCTACAGCTTTTGCCAAGAGGGTCTTTCCAGTACCAGGAGGACCAACCATCAGAACACCCTATCAGAATAAAAAGAACTACTTTCAAGACAAGAATCAAAACACAGACAATTTCACAGTTTAGCAGTATAATATTAAAATACTAGATGTAAACTTTCCCATGAAGAGTTATTCAAAGGTAAGTAATTAACTGCTATTACAATAATACAATGCAGCTGAAGACAGTGTATTTATCCAGCCGACATCTTTGTTTTGTTAGTATTATTTACCATAAACTTTATTAATGAAAAGTGAAAAGAATTTATATAAACTACAAAACACCTGAAATTTCTTGGTCCGCCAAGATCCAATCTCAGAATCCTACATAAGACCACAGGACCAGATTTTTTCATACCTTCCATGGTCTTCTAATTCCCTTAAAAAACTCCGGCATCCACATGGGTAAAACTACAGCTTCCTTAAGCAGCTTTTTGGCTTCTACTAAATCAGCAATGTCATCCCTGACAAGAAAGAGGAAGTTGTTTGACAGATTCAGACAGGCTGCAAAAGAATCAGTCCACAACTCAAAACAAATATGCAGTTAAAACTTATTGTTATGTGACAGCTCTTCCATAATTCAGGAAAAAAAGTTGGATTTATTTACGCAGCAGTGTCAAAAGCCTACAGAAACGGATAAAAGCCTACAGCAGCACAGCTGACATCTGACTAGTAAACTGCAGCTAGATGAAAAAGCAATGAGACACAACTCTTTCACGAGGGCATCACTGTTCTTATTCACGGAAAAGGTAGAATCATAGAATAGTTAGGGTTGGAAAGGACCTTAAGATCATCTAGTTCCAACCCCTCTGCCAGGGGCAGGGCCATCTCACCCTGAACCATGTCACCCAAGGCTCTGTCCAACCTGGCCTTGAACACCGCCAGGGATGGAGCATTCACAACTTCCCTGGGCA
>JANRGW010041736.1:0-12049 GCA_024733675.1 Psilopsiagon aymara | reverse complement strand
GTAGATGACATCAACTGCTCTACCCCTGTCCATCAGTTCCATAGCCCCATCACAGAAGGCCACCAGATTGGTCAGGCTGGATTTCCTCTTAGTGAAGCCATGCTGGCTGTCACCAAGCACCTTGTTGTTTTTCATGTGCCTCAGCATGCCTTGCAGGAGAATCCACTCCAAGATTTTGGCAGGCACAGAGGTGAGGCTGACTGCCTTGTAGTTCCCCTGCTCTTCCATTTTCCCCTTCCTGAAAATAGGGGTTATATTTCCCTTTTTCCAGTCGTCAGGCACTTCACCTGACTGCCATGAGTTTTCAAATATGATGGACAGTGGCTTAACAACTTAATTTGCCAACTCCTTCAGGGAGCATTTGCCAGTGAAGACTGAGGCAAAGAAGTCATTAAGAACCTCAGCCTTCTCCTAATCAGGGGTAGCCATTTCTCCTGATAGCTTCCGGAGAGGGACTACGTTGTCCCTGATCTGGCTTTTTTTCACTACGTACCTATAAAATCCCTTCCTGTTATCTTTAACATCCCTAGCCAAGTTTAATGGGACAGCCTTAGCTTTCCTAACCTGGTCCCTAGCTTCCTGGACAACAGCCCTGTATTCTTCCCAGGCCTCCTGTCCTTGCTTCCACCTTTTATAAGCCTCTTTTTTCCTTTGAATTTCCCTCAGCAGCTCCTTATCCATCCAAGGAGGTCTCCTGGCCCTCCTGCTGCGATTCCTTCTAGTTGGGATGCAGCATTCCTGAGCTTGTAGTAGGTGATCTTTGAATACCAACCGTCTCCTGCCCCCCCTCACTCTAGGGCTATATCCCATGGAACCTTGCTAAGCAGGTTCCTGAAGAGGCCAAATTCTGCTCTCTTGAAGTCCAGGGCAGTGAGCTTGCTGCACGCTCTTCTCACTGTCCTGACGATCTCGAATTTGGCCATCTCATGGTTGCTGCAACCAAGGCTGCTCTGGAGCATCACATTTCCAACCAGCCCTTCCCTGTTGGTGGGCGCGAGGTCAAGCATGGCACCTCTCCTTGTCGGATCCTCTATTACTTGCAGAAGGAAGTTGTCTTCCACACAAAAGAGGAACTTCCTGGATTGCTTGTGCCAGGCTGTACCATCCCTCCAACAGATACCAGGGTGGTTGAAGTCCCCCATGAGGACAAGGGCCTGCAAGCATGAGGCTTTTCCTATCTGTCTGTAGAATGCTTCATCCACAGATTCCTCTTGATCAGGCAGTCTGTAGCAGATCCCCACAATAATGTCTCCCATCACTGTTCTCCCTTTCTTCAGATTTGAAGCAAACAGATGATAACTGCTTGCGGTAGGTGAGGACCCTTCCCGTGGTGGGAGAATGATGACAATCAATATGATCACACATCAAGCTCATTTATTTCATCTGAGGGTCCAGTTATGTACTCTTATGGGTTACACTAAGTAGGATATGATTGGCTACCTATGCATACTAGTCAATACATGATTGGTTACAATACAGAAGCACACTTGTAGTACACACACACACACACACCCCATTCACAGTTTCTTCTTCTGTAATTTTCCGAACCTTTTGCAGTTTCTTTTTCTGTGCTGTTTTCCAAACCTTTGCAGTTGTTGTTTTCTACATTTGTCTCAAGTCCGAGCTCGTTAGGGCCTGCAGCTGGGCTTCAAGGTTACAGTTATCAGTTCCTCGTTATATTTGTCTCCGCAGCTCTCTGTGCCAAACTGCTCAGTCCTTCTACACGTACACGTCCGATAGTAACCTCCAGTCCAGGCCAAAAAGCCTTTGGTTCACTACTGCTAGGTCTCTTCTGTCCACTGGCCTACGGCCTCATTGCGTCCATTTTCTAGCAACCATTCCCCAACAACTGCCAATTAAAGTTCTGATCTATTTTGTTGATAATTTCTTTATTAAATACTGGGTGTATTAAATAATTTGTGTTTGTAACATATATAATTGTTCTATTGCATTTATAAAATTTTAGTACATTTGCTTTTGAACTCCTGACCTGTATTCAGTATTGCATATTTGCACTTCATATGCAGAATTGTATTTTGCATAGTTGTTGATTTAGTTATAATTCAAGTTGTACAACCTATTTACTTACATCATGATAGTGCCATTTATAACATTGGTCTTCCAAGACAATCTCTGTGGTTGTTTTAACAAACTAGATTATATACTGCCATTATGTATATATTAGTCTGAAGTTTATTGTTAGAAACTGATGTAGGGGCTGAATACAAAAATGCATTTAATTATATTAGAATTGCTGCCTGGAATCATAATGTATATGCTAAACATGTCACATGTTCATATTCTGTAACTGAGAAAACAAAGAACAATTAAGTTATACTTGACATTGTGCTATAAAAGCATGCCTTCATGCTGAAACAGTTTTCATACTTGTTTCACAGGATAAACTTGCCCCATGCATTGTCCAGGAACATGAAACAAAAAAAATGGCAAAAAAAAAATTTACAAATTCTGCAGAAACTTCACAGCTAAACGGGAGAGCTGGATGTTGTTCTTCCTTGTAGTTGTTATTTTCAGAATCCTCAATACAGTAGTAAAAAAGAGGTGATACTGAGAGAATAGTATGTGCCGCTACTAGTGATGCATACGACAAAGAAATACACATTTTTATACAGAAGTGTAGATATATGGAGCCTTACTTTATAAAATGAGCTCATTTTGCGTAGACGAAACCAAGATAGAAGATTCTGATAATTTAAGTTACCCTTCAGAGAACCAGCACTACCCTCACCCCCATATTTTATGAAGATTTTGAATAGTATTTCTGTTCGACTTAAGTCAGATTTTGTATGTATCAGTACATTCAGGCTTATTTATAAAAATTCCAATGCTTGAACATAGAGAAGGATCATTTGATACAATTACTTGAACAGATTTTCCTTGTTGCTAGTATTTAGCTTTAGAAAATGCATGTTTCAGCCAGAATACAAGATTAAAAGAGATTATTTGTTGCTATTACTGCATTTCCTATCCTCTTTCTCCCAGTCTTTTAATTAAAGAAAAGACAGCTTTGCTGCGTGTCAAGAATCAAATGGCAACAGATTTGGAGAGACTTCTAAATCACCGTGAGGTAATCTTCCTGGTTTAGCATTACTACCATCAGTGGGGTTTTTTTCTTTCCACAGCCTTAAACCATGGGAAAAAGTTGGTTTACTTTGGCTTGATTTCTTGGGGTTTTGTCTGTGTTGCTTTCAGAAACAGAGGTAATCATGTCTGTCAGGCACTCAGGAGGCTCTCAGTTGTGCTCGCAGTTGCTGAATTCTTTTTGACAATTTAGTCTCACTGTTCTTTCTTTTCTTATGCATATAACAGATATGGCTTGCAAAGTATTCAGCATTTGCAAGCATTTAATGAGTATTTAGGTAAAGATAGTGAAATTAATAACACATGTAATCTGCAGGGCCTGCATGTGCCACAGTATGGCCCTGGTCTCTCCCTTCTCCCTGGTTACTGAGTTCGAAAACCTGGACAAAGCATTGTACAGTTCATCTTCAGTACACATATTTGAGTTTCTTTTCAACTCCAAAACAGGGAGAGGAAACAGGATTGTAGTCACACAGGTTTCATCTAGACTACAGTCAGGGTACTTCTTTATATACTTGCATGTGTTTCGTCCAAGCAAGGAGTCGAGATGCTACCAGAATGCACTCTCAAATCTGAAAGCATGCAAAATCTTGCCATTTAGACATAAATGCTCCATATGGGGATTCCTAAAAGGCTTCTTTCTAAACAATTTTAAAAGACTGACATGTCATAGAGTATGAGAGAAAACCTTTCTGCAGATTAAATATCTGAAAAAAGGATAGAAATAAATAAAGTTTACTGAAGAAGTCGCATACACAATGATCTGGAAAAGGGTAAATAGTAATACGGAAACTTGCTGAAGCTACGGAATTCTGAAGGTACAAATCCAAAAGCTGATCATGAGAAGCTCTTAAATGATCTCCTAGAGCTGCTAAATGATTTGACAAGGATTTGCAGAGAAGACACATTAATGAATCAAAATTTATGAATGTGAGGAAAACCAACACAAGTTATATATTGGCAGTGATGGGACCTAAATAGCCAGTTACCTATTCATCATAGTGTCATATCAGTAGTTCTCTGAATATGTCCTTCCAATTTTCTGACCGGGAAGAGAGAAGAATTGTAGAGGGAGATTTTACAACTCCCCTATAATATCCTGTCAGAGATTTCATTATCACTCATACTAATGCCAGTATTTCCACAGAAAACTGACTGTCCATTCACCTCTTGAAGGCCTTTCACTCTGCCTTCAGAATTGTTCTCCATCTCCTTTCCTTGCTACTCCCTCAAATTCTTTTCTTTGATCAGGAAACCGAAACTCATGTAATGGTCCAAACCAGTTTGTCTCTGCTGACGAGTTACAAAACCATTTTTTCCTAGAACCAAACCAAAACGATTTCATTGACAGCTGAGTCTAAGCAAGCCTTAAGTAAAAGTGTATTAATTATGTTCTATTAGTGCAGATCTCAAATGTGAAATGATCACCTTAAAAGTAAAAAGGAATGAAGTTCTTCAGTTGTTTACTTTCTATGCTGAATTGCACTGGGTGTTTGTCTGATGCAGTTTCCTTCTAGAATAGTTTTTTGCATTTAACTCTCTGAATAGTAGTGCTTGTGAAGCTCCATGCATAGAGATTAAAATACAGAAAAGAGTAATTGAACATGCTTCCCCAGCCTGCAGGTGTCATTGACCTGGCAGGATCATCTGAAGGTGGATTAGAAGTAATCATTCGATAGCTCTTATTTCCAGTGCCTATACCCATGTTGTGTCATTTGACCACTTAGAATTTTCAGACTCTGGCAAATAACTCAAGCAAGGCTGAGTGAGGCAGGCTTTATATAAAAGAAAAATACTGAAGTCAAAAACAGTCTGCATCTTGAATGTACCTTATAGCCTGGATGTTAAGAAATTGAGCAGTTTTTTCCAAAATTATTACTGTTTTGTCAAAATTCTTTTTAGATCTATTAGAAAAAGGCCATATTAGTCATATTGTCTTACTTGTGTAACAGTGATAAGTTTTTAAAGTCTACTATGCAGAAAATTATATAAATACTGAAAAATATTAGAAGTTGTGTGTTTGGGGGAAGAAATTGTGAAATGCCTGTACAATGCACAAAAAAAACCCAAGAAACACAAAAATAAGCTAAAGTTCGTTTAGAAAAATGTGTGAAAACAGGTGGCTTGTGTGTGTGTTTTAGATTTGTCATTTCTGTTTGTTCTTAATGCAGCCTTTTACTTTTTGCTTTTAATGCAGACATCTTCCATTAGTTTCACAGTTCATGGATTTCTGGAAAAGGCAATTACCCCGTGTATTGAAATGTTTGTACACAATAGGACAACTTAGGTTACAGTGAGGTAGTCTTCAACTAATTTCTTTTGCATCTTAAGGAAAAGGTTAAATCACCATTTCCCAATAACTATCCCTGCTAATAGAAAAAAAGACACATCCAAATTTTCTAATCATAGACTTAACTTCATTTAGACAAGGTATGTGCTTTTAAGTAAAAGTAACATGCAGTCTCTAAATACAGATTTATGCAATTTGAGAAATATGAATTATGGGGTTGTGTTCTGTACATGCTGTCATTGATTACAATCAGTCTTGTTTAGTCATTGCACATACTAAACTGTCATGTCTTCTTAGGAATTACCTTTTTACCCACATGTTTGCAAGTAAAAACATTGGAATTCTCAAATAGATAAATCCAAGATACCCATAGTTAACATAAAATCAAGTTTAGGTATGTTAAAAGTACAAGCAAAATTCGAAAACAAAGTTTGTGCTGTCTTAAAGTGACATGTTTCAATAAACATACAGTTTTGACTTAAGGTATTCCAGTCTGTGTGGTCTCAGACTGTATTAACTCTTTTTAATAAAATATTAGAGTTTGAGAGGTAGGGTTTTTTTCATTTTTATCTCCTTGTGATATCAGATGGATTCATAATGCTTGCTTTGGAGGCAATTATAGCATTTTATATACCTTCTAAATAAGGAACTTGCATTAATGTTTAATCTTGCTCCCATTTCCACATATTTTAATTTTGGTAGAAAAAAGTTTAATATTTAAAGTCTGAATCTTGGAAGAAGTCATAAAGGGCTCTTACATAAGCTGTCTTAGTACAGGAAAAAAATTACACCAGCTGTTCATGTAATAAAGTAGTTCATTATTTCAAATTATGTAGACAGCTAATTTGATAATGATTATTATATTTTGCAGTGGGAAATTACAGTGAAAATTGGTCATCTGACTATACACATCCTTGGGTCCTTGGGTTGGGTCCATTCATGAGGGAGAAAAATTGAAGCTATTTTTTTTTTTCTTTAGGCTATATTCTTGGCCCAAATTCCTAATTGTTTCTTGGCCTGCTATTGCCTTTTCCTTTTTTTTTTCTGAATTAGTAAATGAATATGGGAAACTTTTTAATATAGCTTTTCAGTTAGGTCATTGAGGATTGGTTGGTACAACAAAATTTCTTATCATAATGTGGATAAATGCAAACTTCACAATTTGAGAGGGAGTTCAATAGCATTATCATGAACAATCAGTATCCAGGATCATGCTGTGCTTATGTTCTTCGGGGCTCATATTAAAGCCTTCACAGTGCAGTCAGAAGGAAGTGGGGTACACAGTGTTGTGATGCCATTTGTAAAGCCCTCAATGCATGATAACAGGTACAGCTAGTACAGCCAAATTTTGCAGCTGGTTTCAGACTAAGAAATTATATATGTTTTGTCAAGATAACCAAGAGGAGTTTTAATTGTTTTTCCAGCTGCATCAGAAGAGCATAAAACATTGTTTGGAGGAACAATGGGGGCTCCCGTTAATGACCTTCTAGTAAACAGTGTTCTTTTTTTGAAAAAAAAACCTTGGTATTTCAAATCCAGATTTAATTTTTTTTTTTTATTATTATTGTTTGAGTCTGTGTTATCTTTTTAATCAGCTGAACTTTGCACTTTTGACCCTCTATCTTTTAACTGTAACAAAACCACACCAAAAAAAAGACAAGACCTGTAGTCTTGATTCTTCCCACTCTAACTTCAGCACTTTCCCCCATATGTGGACCCTTGTTGCCTTTGTGACTTTATGTAGTCAGGGGAGCACAAGTAAGAATGATGTTCCTTTATATATTGTGCCTGAGTTGATGCAATACCTATTAACACTGCCTTACCTCTTCGCTCCTGATTCTCCTTCTCTCTCCTCCTCTTGCACCAGCTGTGGCACATCTCTAATGCTGCACTGGAGCCATTCAGATCACCAGACAGAAACCTAACCCGGCCAAAAAAAAAAGAAAACCAAAAAAAAAAAGAAAACCACCAAGGTGAACTGCTGTCGGTTAGGTTAGCAGTTTGAATCGCCTTTGGAAAGGATCCAGCAAGGAAAAGAGCGAGTAAAAATATTTATATGTCAGCTTTACCTGTGAAAAAGAGTGCATTTTGTTTCCAGAACTGTTGAGTGTAGCACACCAAACTTCTGTGCCAGCTTTTATCTACATCCAAATTTTATCCTTTTGTGCATATAATCAGAATCCATAAGTTAAAGGCACCAAAGTGCAGTTATCCTAAGTGCTAAAGTTAAGTGGGATGAATCCGCAAAATCTTTTTAGCTGGAATTCTTGATTTATGTTTCCTTTTATCTTGTTTGGGGATTTTTTTCCTCTTCCAACAGTCAGCTTTTCACTAAAAGAAATATTTACCATGGGCTCTGTGCTTTGCACTTCCATCGCCTTTCATGCTTGATGCAGTTGTTAGTATTTTGGAACATAAGAAGTGCAATTTTAGACTTCATCCATTGGCTTGCAGACTTCAGTTGAAAACCTGGAAGGGCAGCCTGTCAGCACTCAGATGTTTGGCAAGAAGTTTTAGTAATCATTTTCTGAGGTTACATTTAAGAGGTTGTAAATTTGCTATGCTTTGATGTATGGCATTGTACTACTTCTTTGGTATTTAAGATGCAGATGTATCATAGAAAGAAAACCAATAATATGCACAATTAAATCTATTTATTTCAACTTTTCCAAATCAAAGTACAGTGTAGAAAGTGACTTCTAAAATCTTGAAAATTAATAAACTGTTGTTTATATTTTTAATGTGGATAATCCATTCTTCTTGGCCATGGCGGGGGGGGGGGGGGCAGATAGCAAGAATAACAAATGGGGACATTCTTCTTATGTTTTAAATAGAAATATTTTAGGAGGTGTGAAAAGAAACAAAAATGAGACAGTGGTGTAAGAAACATCAATAGAAGGCTTTAAATAGGTATTCCTCTAAATGCTAAGATCAGTTTCAGTTTATATGAATATAAGCAAGTTAATTTACGTTACTTTTTTTTAAAACTTGAAATCACTTGCGTGCAATGCAGCCTGGTGATTACAGTAATCTGTAATCCATGAAAGTAAAAACTACTATTGTGAAACTATCGCAGTAAGAAATAAAAGTCTAAAATTTGACGTAAACAGCACAACTTAAAGCTGTTTATGGTATTTACTAGTTTCCTGTAGCACAATTGTTTATGCAGACATGATCAGTTATCAGCACATGAATATTATACTGGTTAAAAAGATACGAAAATGTGCTGATATTTTATCTCCTTTACACATCTGTGCATTTGTGGTAGATTAGCAGCTGTGCATGCAAGTGATAAAATGTAAACTTGCTGAACTAGTCGCCTGCCTTATTGACACGTTAATGTGTTACTGTGCCAAAGCTCTTCAAGTGAAGCTAGCAACCAGAAACCAGGCTCTGGCTATCTGCTGTGGGACAAAGTGGAAAATATGTAGCAGTAGTTTAAATAAACCTATTTGATATCAATCAGTTAAATGGATAAAGACACATGAGGTTTGACTGCTATTTGTTTACTTAAAACCAGTTAGCTTATGTCAGTAAGCTGTTGTGTCACTCAAAGTGAGTGCTAAATCTATAAATGTGTGCCTGCGTTGGTATGAATCTTCATCTAGATTGAGGTTAAAATTAATTTAGGTTAGACACTGCAAGCTCCTATTCTTTTTAAAACATATTAAAATATAAAAACCTCTTACTAAGCTGTTCATGCAGAAAACAGTCTAGCAGGTTAATATTAAAATGTTCATTGCCTAAGTGACTATTATGTTGAACTTATTTTCCAGTTGGCGAGTCAGGAGCTTTCCAAATCTGATGTATAATTCACAATTTAGGAGCAAATGTAATGTTTTTCTTTTACTACCACTTATCTCTTTCCCCTTCCAGGTTTTCACAGTTTCTTAACAATATGTCAAAATAATCCTGTTTAGTAACTGAATATTTCTCTGGCCTTCACCACAGTAACCAAATACCTCAAAAATATTATCCGCACAACTTCAAGCAGAAAATTGTCATTACTTCTGTTTTGCAGAATCAACAACCTCAATGAAGAAATGGTGGTTTGCCCAAAACTCCCCAGAGTTTGTGGTAGAGATTGGGAGTTCATGTGTCCTAATGTAGTATCTTAATCATAGTCATTCTTCTTTCCTTACATGTTTTGGTTCAAACGTCCCAAAAGAAAATCTCCTTAGTGTTTTATTTTTCCTAACTAGACACAGATGAACTCTTTTTCTCTAAGTCATCTATATATGAACTGACTGTAATTTGGAAGTAGTTTCACAAATTATGTTTTCACCTTGCATCATTCTGAGAATTTATATTTACGTTAATTTTTTCATCCATGTCTCCTGAAAAAGGGCACTTTCCAAAGTACTGAGTTTCTTAAAAAAAAATTAAATCTAATGATTTTTTTTATCTATAGCATTATATTTTTTATACTATGTTTTCTGGGAAGAGAGAAGAAAATTCACAGCAGGCTGGAGCTCTTATGTGAATGGGATTAGAAATGTATCTTATTTTGTCCAAGAAAACAGATGATCTGATAGGGAGCAAGGAAAGGAGATAAACATAAGGCAGCATTACTTGGTAATAAGTATGAACAGAGAAATGAGAGAGAAAAGTGATGTTAAGAACAGAAAACAGTTACTTCATCATCTTTCAGATGTAGAAATCTGACTTCTTTTTTCGTTCTTGAGAAACGGTTGCCAAATGTATTTTCTAAATGTATGTAAGATTAAAGAGAGTCAACGTAACTGAGCAGGAGGAACAGCTACTAATCAGTTCTATTAGGATATGCATAGCTTGTTAATGGCTGTAAGAATTTTTCAGAGAGCTTCTATAAACGATCAGGCTAAGGTTCCTGAGGATTATATGAATCTTGATGGATGTTAGACTTTAAACATGGCCATGTGAATTATCAGAAGCATTTGCAATTCTGTGACCTGTTCCAAAATTTTTATGTTTCTGGTGTCTGAGAATATAGCAGTCTCTGTGCTTGCACATACTCATGTCAGTATCCTACACAAATACCTGATACTGCTCAACAGCTACCCATTATCTGGCCCACAGAAATGAAAGAAAAGACAAATGCATTTTTTCTTCTTCTCATTTTCTGGGGAGAAGCTAGGTCTCCTGAGGTACCTGTGCTTGCAACAGTTATTCCTGTATTCTCATGTTTATCTTTCTTCTGTATTTCCCTTGGTGAATGCCCCTCTCTGCCATATTCTCTATGCCTAGAGTTTCATTCCTTCTCTGCAGTGACCTTGAGGATTCCAGATGAGTTTTCAGTGTTTCATTATTAGTCATACTTTAAAGTATGACATAATTTAAAGTATTTAAAGTAGCTGTAATTAAGTTATGCTGAAGAAGGTTGACTAGAAGTAGCCTAGGACAGAAAGCTGAGTGTTGGATTTAGGAACCTGGAGAGTAGCAACAGCTGCCATCTGCAAAAAACAGAGGTAGAGAGAAGTTCAGAGGCTCATAAAAAGCTTTGGAGTCATAAGGGGGAAGGCAGTACGTGTTTAATCAGGGATGGAAGCTTAGTGGATAAAAGGAGAACACTGCTTTGTTGGGAGAGAGGGGAAGGAAGGGGTATCTGCAGGGGTTGGGAAGACACAACTGAAAAGAAGTGATTGGTAACACATGCCTTCGAACAGTCTCTAGCTCTGCCTCTTTTCTGTCTTTTCTGTGTAAAAGATTGTACACGATAAAGTCAAAACTATTTGTTTCTAGAGTGAATGACTTCCTGCTCATCTATGTGCTGCAACTTGTTTTATATAAAAAAAAATAAAATGCTGATGTACAAAGCTTAGCTCTCTTTTTAAATGTTAAGCCACAGAGTAATTATCATTTTTCTTATGCTACGTTTATGTTCCAAGATTCTAGTTTCTATTAATGTTCTGCATGTTTTCTAAGTAGATTACAGGGACATTTCTGCATCACAAGTAAGCCCTGGAGCTATTCTCAGCTTAAAGCTGGGAGAAACAAAGTGACATTTACATTGCTAAATGAGTGTAGAGAAGTTTCTGGCTCATTTTTTACAAGGAAAAATATGCTTCTAAGTAGTATTTCTCATTTTTGTTATCTATTTTGTTGCTGTCAAGCTTTAATAAATATTGAATTTCAAATAGTAATGAATTAAAGAAGAGGAAGGACTTAACAGCTGGGTACATTCATTCGTTTCTTGGAGCTGAATTATTCAGAATGCCTTACAGATTTTCATATATATTCTTTAAAGAATTATCTTTCCATTCGCAGTAGTATACATTAAACAGTTGTGTACTAAATAGTGATACCTACTCAGAAAGGTTTTTTGGGGTTTGGGTTTGTTTTTTGGTTTGTTTTTTTCTTAAATCTTAGAGACCATGATAGTAACACAGGATTTAGTAATGTCATTTAATATAAGTCAAATATAAACACATTTTTTCTCTCAAAAATGGAAAATTTTATAGGCAAAATGCAACTTATTTAAGATTACCTCATAGCAGCCTTCCAGTATCTGAAGGGGCCCTATAAGGGTGCTGAGGAGGAACTCTTTCATTAGGGATTGTAGTGATAGGACAAGGGCTAATGAGTTCAAACTTAGATTTACTGTAAGGGTGGTGAGTCACTGGAATGGGTTGCCCAGGGAAGTTGTGAATGCTCCATCCCTGGTGGTGTTCAAGGCCA
>JANRGW010041734.1:3741-23346 GCA_024733675.1 Psilopsiagon aymara | reverse complement strand
CCCCAGTGATCAAGCAGCTTTAAATTAATCTTAAGATCATCAAGACAAAGCAGAGCCATCGGCCCCACTTAACAATCAAAGTGGAGGCACCCATGGTAAGGAATGATTTCAAAATAAGTGTCTTCCAACTGAAGGGGACAGAGCTTCTCTCCATGTTACTGTGCCCCCGGGCCCTGTTGGGCAGCTTGATGTACAGCGTAAAGAACCATCCTGGGGAACCACAGTTCTATGTAAAATCCCAGGGGGGAAGAATATAAAGACACTGGGGTAAGATTCTGATGATGAGATGTATGACCCGGGTGCCCCAGCCACAGCTAGTCGCAAATACACAGCTAGTCGTCAATACAGGTCCCCTATAGAGTCACTGGTCCATGTCCTTTCTAATCCTGAAAGAAATGTGAAGGGACCAGATTACCCTGTTTCGCAGCCTGGTGACCCCCCTGCCCCCCTCCAGAACCTCTGCCAGCTGCTGCCATGGCTGCAAGGACGGGTGAAGATGATCCCTTTGACCTGAGCCCTGTAAATCCTGAGAGAAAAGCCTACTCTCAGATCACCTGAAACCTTGGGAGGAAATGCTTTTTAATTGACTCCAGAACACATTTCTGAGGAGCCTGTGCACATTCATCAGACTGCTGCTGCTGCTCTGTGGTTCTGACGCCTGATAATTTTGATGCTGACCTGGATAGTCCTTTTGATCTGGTGCCTGTTGATCTGGAAAAGGAGCCTGATTTGTATCCCGCAGATCCTCATGATAAATGGACAGCTGTAAAGGGAGAAGCAAGATGGGTGGGAGATGCAGATGTATTGTGTGCTTTCCTGGTGGTGTATGTGACAGACCTGCGCTGGGAAGGTCTCTCGTATGCTCTTATCAAAAGATATCAAGCAAATGGTAACGAACTATAGACTTGGAACCCCATATATCATTCATTTTATATAGTCTCTCTCTAATACCCATGTACTAGAGGCTGGCAAATACAAGTATGTCCTTGTTTCTACCGACCCTTGCAGTCTTTTATAGATACTGCTGGCCTCTTCTTCTGATGCAGGCTGGCCACCTGTGTTGGAATGAGTGTGCATTTTGGTCAGTATGAAAGCCCAAGCCTTCTGCAATGTGGGGGGGGGCAGAGCCTCCGCGGGAATGCCTGCTGAGATTGAGCCTGCCACCTTGCACTGCGATGATGCTGCTTGGAGCTGGTTTCCTGATTGTCTTCGCAGGGTCATTGCGCCACATTCTGTACATGGGGCCGTGTAGTGGGAGTAATGATCGTCTGGCTTTTGTGTTTCAAATATTGTAGTTGAGTGGAGTGTGCTTGTGGGATCCCATGAGTATGTGTGTGTGTGTGTGTGGTGAGGGAAGAGGGTGTTCTGTGTACTTTTTATTATCGGGTTCGTGTAAAAGTTTTTAATGGGTAGCAGATTAGCATTTCGGGCAGGAAAGGGTTAATGCAGAAGTGTTGTTGCCAGCAGGTATTTATGGCTGCTGCTCAGCAGTCAGGCAGCTGTAGCTGCTGCTGAGCGGGCAGGCATTTACAGCTGCTGACAAGCAGGCCAGCGTTTGTAGCTGTGCAAAACAGGGTGAGCGACTTGGTAAAAAAAAAAAAAAAAAAAAAAAACCAAACAAACCAAAACCAAAAAACCTCTCGATCTGTTAAGTATTGGAGCAGTTTGTAAGACACCACAAAGCAAGCCTAAAGATGCCTGCAACACACTGGGCACAGGGGAGGAGGCCTGCTTAGCGTGTTTAAAGTAACCTGGGGGTGAATCCAAGACTTGGAGGAACAGATAGATCGGTTGAAACAAGAACTGCTAACTGAAAAAGCGAAAGGGATAGCACAACCACAAGCTTTATCAGCCACCACCCAGGCGGCATCAGGGAGGCAGAGAAAGGAGAAAAAATAATAGGTGATGACAGCAAACTCCTTGACTGTTAACACTGTGCAGGTCACTTCTGCAGCTGCTTCACATTCCTTTTTCATCAGAATGCCTCTGCTTTAAGGAGTCACTTTAACCTGTCTTAATTCTCAAGAACTGATAACCTGGGGGAGGGGGTATATTTGTGTCCTCCTACCTACAGGTCCATGGCTGCTGCCTGCAAAGTTTGTCAAGCCTTGCCATGAGCTGGACAGATGAGTGAAAGAACCTGATGCCTCAGCTGTAAGAGCTGACCATGAATACCCCTAGCAGAATGAGATAGAGGAAGGGAAAAATGAATGACTGCAAAACATCACTTGGGAGCAACTGAAAAGTAACAGCTTGAATATGTGTGCTTGTAAAGTAGCTATTATTAGAGGATGTGATTTTGTGTATAAAACCACCTGTATTTACTAGCCAGTTGCTAATAAGAAACTACACCTTGTATTATATGGATTTGTCACTTGTAAAACAGACGTTAGAGCCTGCAAATTTGCAGCAGCTGCTAGAAAATGCAAAGGCAAAAGCTAGAAAGATTTTAATACAATGGTAGTGTTATAAAGCAGGCAATGAAACAAATTAAGAGGGTGAGGGAATTCCACTGGTAAGAAACTTCTTTGGCTGGTCCCTCACTGCCACTGGCATCTTCAGCATGCTGCTGCAGTCTGTAGTATACATACTGCTAACGTAAATCTGTATGTGCTTTGCCATAGTAGCTACTTGTTACAAAATGAAGCGGGTGAAGTTCTGCATTGACAAGGTACAAGGACTGAGGTTGACCAAATGGCTCCTATCACAGTCAAGGACAAGACTGGTTTGGCCTCTGGTTTTGCCACCAAGAAG
The DNA here is from genome assembly GCA_024733675.1 of Psilopsiagon aymara. Lineage (NCBI taxonomy): Eukaryota > Metazoa > Chordata > Aves > Psittaciformes > Psittacidae > Psilopsiagon > Psilopsiagon aymara. Next base: position 20,592 of record JANRGW010041734.1, on the reverse strand, counting down.
AACCTTTAGCTCCGCTGTTTGCTGCAACCCAGCAAGCATTGAGCAGTGGAGACACATGCCATGCCAGGCCTTGATGTGAGAGATGGCCTCCCCTGTTATCAGAGAGCCATCCAGTGGAAGAGCCAACAGTGTTTACAGATGGCTCAGGGAAAAACGGAAAAGCTGTTATTGTGTGAAAATTTTCACTGGTAACACCGAATAGAATATCAAGAAGGATCACCCCAAGTAGTAGAGCTTAGAGCAATAGTGATGATATTTCAACATTTTCCTGGTCTGCTTAATACTGTTACTGACTCTGTTTATGTAGCAGGGTTGGTACAGTGATTAGACAAAGCAGTTTTGGGACAACTGTCCAATGAAAAATTGTTTGGGATCCTAAAATTAATATGGCTAACAACACAAAAACAGAGACATCACTATTATATTGTGCATGTTAAAGAGTCACACCACCCTCCTGGGTTTTATAGTGGAGGGTAATGCAAAGGCAGACACACTAGTATCCGCGGTTGCCCTTGGACCTGCTCCCAGTATAAAACAAGTGCAAGCATCTCATCAATTTTTCCACTAAGGCTCTCATGCTCTACAGTGACAGTTTAAAATTTCCAATAATGAAGTACGTGCCATCGTTGCTGCCTGCCCTGACAGTCAAGACCAACATGTTCCTACCTATTTTGGCACTAATCTTTGGGGTTTACAAGCATTACAGATCTGGCAAACAGATGTTACACATGTTGCTGAATTTGGCAGGCAGAAATATGTTTCCATAGATACATTTTCATCTGCTATTATGGCCACCCTTCATACTGGTGAATCTGCCTGGGATGTTGTCTGCCATTGACAGTGTGCTTTTACAAACTTAGGGGTTCCACAGCAGATAAAAACAGACAATGGCCCTGCTTATGCATCAATGAAGGCTTTTTTGCAAGCTTGGGGACTTTCTCATGTTACTAGTATCCCCCATTCTCCAACAGGTCAAAGCAGTGTAGAACGAACCTGTGATAAGCTCAAACATTTTCTTTAAAAACAAAAAGGGGAATGCCAGTATTTTCTCCAAACAAATAGTTAGCAAAAGCGCAATTTGCACTCAATTTTTAAAATTTGTCTAGTTTTGATTCTCTTTCCACAATACAGCGCTTGTGACATCTGATGGATGAGTACTTGCCCATACCACTGGTTCTATATAAAGACCTACATGATATCGAGTGGAAAAGGCCAAAGTCATTGCTGACATGGGGTCAAGGAAATCAGCTGTGTACAGCTAGCAACAGGACCATACTGGCTGCCAGTGAAATGTATAAAGCCCCAGAGCTCAACAACAGAAAGAAATGACAATGACAGAAATCTTTGTAATATCTGTTCTATTATCTGTGACCATGGGTAATGGACAAGTATACTGGGCACATTTATTAAATCCGCCATTATCCCAACCTGTTACATGATGTGTAGGATGCACTGGTATGCCACATGTTATAAAGGTTCAAGTAACTTCAAATCATACTATTCTTACTGAAATGATGCTGCCTGGAGTAGTGGCTGGCTATGTTGTTGACACAGGTCAAGCAGTGCTAGAGCAGACACAGAAACCTGTAAAAAACATGCTAGTAAAAAAAAAGGGGGGAATGATAGGGGAGACTCCAACTGCTCAAATCCACACAACATTGCTTGTCTTAAATGCTTTAAAATTATCCAGTTCTGACTTACACACGGCATGAATGTCCCCCCAGCGATTAGACATTTTTCTGCATTAACGCATGTAGGCCCAGATCTGATACCTGGAAAAGAACCTGCTATGATAATGGTAAGTCTTTGGAAAATCATAACTAGGAAGGTTCTTTTAGGTTAATAACTCGGGGAAGAGGGTATGCTTGAGTTTCTACAGATGGAAGCCCCTGCTGGATTCCTGCTCAGTGTGTGCGTCCTGTTTTGGATTCCGACTCCAACAAATGGGAATTTGCATCTACCCTCACTGACATCACGGAACAGCTCTAACATCTGGGTGATCTTAGCCAGGACACTGAATCAAACAACCTCTTGTGCTTCAATACGTACAGCAGACCAACTCTTCCATACGTGTCTAGTGGGCCTGCCAGTACAAGGGGTAGTAAACAGTGCAACTATTTCTGATTGGGTTCAAGCGTTGCCCAACATAATAAGAGATCCAGGAGAGAGAGATATTGTAGGCATGGTGGGTGAAAGCCCCTCAATGTTGGTGTTTTGGCTGGAAAAGAATGTGATGTACCACAGCCATGACATGATCAGGCCAAGGTGGGTCAGAGTCTCTGTCATTGGACCTGAAGCATTATCACAATTTTACTGATGTCCGACCAAACAGTCCTCTGTTTCGTAATATCACAGCAAATAATAGTTCATGATGTTCAGTTGTTAATGAAACTACTATCAATAGCTTAACAAAAGCACTACCTAGAGGTGTATTCTTATTGTATGGTGACAAAGCGTATCCCAGTATTCCATAGAAGTCAAGAGGAGGTCCGTGTATGTTGGGGCGGCTACCATGACTTACACCCAACATAAGTATGATCTTAAATCACACACATTTACACAGAGGTCGCCAAAAACGAGCAACACTTGACGCCAATTGCAATGGTAATGTCGATCTCTCGAATAGAGGGGAAATTATTGTAGCTAGCTTCCTTACCCCAGGAGTTGCTGCTGCTAGAGCATTAGCGCAATTAAATTAGCTTGCTTGCAGGTTAGGAAAATAAACTAGTGAGACTGCAAAAATCTTAAGTGCCTCAGCAATAGATGTTAACTCTATAAGACATGCTACACCTCAAAATAGAGCAGCATTGTTTTTTGACATGATCTTATGCCACGATATCCATCTGTACGCAGAAATGTGATCATGTTTACTCAACATGTGATCTTATCAATGTTATTCATTTTTTTTTCTGACAAGGTTTTGCTGTCAAGGCAGTTGAACCTCCTCAGCAATGCTTGCTTTGATCAAGTACCAGACACTATTACCTGAAGTGTTGGATGATACAGAAACAATCTGTGCAAGTGTAGCAATTGAACATGATTGCCAAGAATTTGATGGAATTTGTTGTATGAACTTATCAGATCACTCTCAGTTCATTCATGCTAGCATTCAGAAATTGATGGACAGGACTCAGAAATTGCAGGAAAATGATGGATTTTTTGAACTGGGAAAATTGTTGAACTCTTGAGGACTGGAAGGTTGGATTGTATCTGTGATAAAAGATGGGATTGTGATATTATTTGTTCTTCTTTGTATTATGCTTGTGGTACCGTGCTTATCATCCTATCTGCAAAGGGCCCTGCAGTGGATGACAAACACGGCCTTTTTTTGTCGAAAAACAAAAAGGGGGAATTGTGGTGAGGGGCTACAGCAGGCCCGTGGATTCCCTGACTGAAGACATGAACTTAGAACTCAGCCTTGAAGATGTTAAAGTGTATCCATGAGAAATGAGTCACCAAAGGCATCCGAGTGGGAAAGCAGAAGGCATCCAAGTGTTCACACTGAGGAGTGCTGGCCCAGTAGAGCAGCCGGCAAAGTATCCTCGTGTGACTATCAAGCAGCAGCTACTGCCAGCACAAATTAAAACCAAAATAAACTAAAAATCCTAATGTGGTTGTTATTTAATCAGCAGCCATACACCTTGTATTGACTGTATATCACTAATCAAGAAATGAATGTTAGTTTTGCCCTGAAGAAAGCAATAAAGTGGGACATAAAATTAATATTGAATATCAGTGCGTATGAGTAAGACTTTAATGTTTTCATCTCCTTAGAGGGAAAAGAAAAATAAAAATCAGTTTCTGTGCAAAAGTTTGATACTTTCATGCAAAGCTCATTCCTACAAAATCCCATCCAAATATTTTAATCTAAGAACACCACTATTAACTTTTTCATCTAAATTGGCCTAAAATCCTGTTAGAGATTTTTTCTGAATTCATTCTTATAACTTTAGTTTAGCAAAGAGCTAACAGCCCTGTAATCAGATGACCTATAAATGAATTAATGAATTAGTAATGAATTAATATTTTATTTCTTCCATGCACTGCCTAAATACAAAGGATGCAGGCATGGGTTTGAGTTTGACTTGAATCAAAAAGCTTACAGATATGGAGCCAATTTACACTTAGAAAAAAAATGTCTTGGCAGACTGAGAGTGTGCCCTGGCAGTACAGTGTTCCACTATGGATGCTATCTGTCTGCTCTGTCTTTTGTTTGCATTGCATCCATGCAGTTTAGATCTGTCCTGCTCTCTAGCTCAGGTATGCACAACACACTTATCATCTTTGTATCTGAACTCCTCAGATCAGGAACTTTGTCCCACAGGGTATCTAATCCAGCAAAGTCATACAAGCAATGTGACTTCTGAATCACTGTAATTAAGCAAAGACATCCGTTGACTGTGACTACTGGCATGAAGGGAATAGTAAATAGATGTAACACAATAGAGACCTACAAGGGCAACTAACAGAAAGGATAAGGAGGCAGGTGAAATCTGCCTCCCAGAAACAGAAAGAGGGAGACACCAGGCCCTGGAGGCTGAAGGATTCAGTTTTGAAGTCAGAAAGCCAGAAACAAAGAGCATTTCTCAGTGATGCTGCCTTGGGAAATCTGTGTTGAATCTACCCAAAGGCCTTTGAAAATTGAAGGAAATGTTTTAAAACTTTCATTATTTTCCTCACGGAACAACTGCCAACAGCTGTCAACTAAAGCTTTACAGATCCATTTCTGTCCAGTTTCTGTTAAACCGCATGTTGCAGCAGGACTTAAGGCCAAGTGAACTACTCTTGTCTTCTTCCTTTCTTTCCCAATTATAAACAAGCATGAAAAATCACTAGGAAAATGCATTTATAATTTACGTATCTGATGGATGTGAGACTCTGTGCTTCCCTATTATCTGAGAACACCAGTAGCTTATCATCCAATTTGCAGTTAAAAATGAACCAAGGAATGAGACAAAGACTTACAGAAAGAAAACAGAGGGAACACGAGCACACAATAAGTTTTAAAATGACCAAGATAACAATCATCATACATGATGAAAAATCTGATCAGTTGTAGTGACAAAATACCTGTCCTTCAAGAAAAATCTTTTGGAGAGCAATGGTTTCATAAACTCTTTGCAGAACAGTGTGGCATAACTTACTGAGCTGGGCTGCTATACCCCAATTTTTACTTTAACTGCTGGTTACAATGTACTTACAAGGAAAGATCTGATCTGATCACTTCCTATTTGCTTACAGAATTCAAATGTGCCATGTAAAGTGCTTTTGTTTCCTCTGGTGAAATTTGCTCAGGAGGGAAGATTTAATTTTTTATTTAGAAGGTTTTTCAGTAATAACTTGTTTTACAGAACACTTTTTCCCTGAAAAATCTGAGCCCTTCCACACCTCCTCTTCCTGCCCAAAATTGTTCTGTATGAAAATAGTGAAATAACCGTTCCATACAGCCGAGGCATTTGAAGACATGTCTAAGGAACTAACGTCTACAATAGAAGGAACGGCTTGTAATTCTTACTTTTTCAAGCTTAATATATCCAACAGGCCTAACTGGTGGCAAAGAGGCAGACTTTATATTTGTAGCAACAGAGGTGCCCATCGTACATTAGATTGAAAATGATCATTACTCATCCATTAAAGTCAGTATATAATCTGTTCACTCCTTGCCCCTGGATATCTAAATACATCAGAATCCTTTCCTGGTAAGACAGCAATGAGCACAGTGATAGTTACAAACCCAGTGACTAATCTAAACTTAATCAACACCTTCCCCTCGGCTATCGAAGTAGCAGGATATAACAGAATGAGCCACATGCTTCATCAGTGAGGAATAGCAACCAATACCTGTTTTTTCTGGATGAAATGTCATCATAAACCAAGGAAAACCTCAGTGCATACAGACAGTAGCAAACACAGCAAAAGCTTTACAGTACATCATTTTCTTCGTACAGCTGATCCCCTGAATTTGTGAGTGCACTCGAAGAACTGATTTAACCTGACACTATTCTCAATTTGCATGTACTGGAAGCAAAAAGGAAAGTCAGTGTATGAACGTAGTTGAAGTTGTGTTTCGAATGCAGTTCTACATGGATATTTCCTTGGCTTCACATTATTGAAACTGTGACGAACTAGGTAAGATTCATATGGACATGCAACATGCTTTATTAGGAATGAAAAAATAATACATCACTGGGTGAAGAACTTCCGCACAGAAGCATCTCTTCTTCTAGGTGCACCTAATAATCTAACATAAAGCATTACTTGTCCTTGCAAATGTTCACTTCCTGCCAGGTGGAGTCCACTGCCACCTGGTCAAACTGGTAGGGCTTCAGTGCCCTTCCCGAAGTCCTGCTGTGCAAACTGCTGTGCCATGCCCTTGCTGACACCTGACAGTCTGTTTGCCCACCCTGTTGGCAGCACTCCTGGTTGCTGGCACTCCTTAAGGGATTACCTTATACCGGGAGGAGGCTTGGCTTCTGTTGCTCCTGCCAACCTAGGTCCGCTCTGTGGTCTCCTGCCAGCTATCTCAGCTCTCTGTGAGGTTCCCCCAGTTTGGAAAACCCTCATGCAACAACTGACAAGACAAGAGGTAATGGTGTCAAGCTGTGCCAGGCAGGGTTTAGATGGGATGTTAGGAAAAATTTCTTCACAGAGAGAGTGATCAGGTATTGGAACAGGCTGTCCAGGGAAGTGGTAGAGTCACTGCACCTGAAAGTGTTCAAAAACATGTAGGTGAGGCCCTCAGTGACTCAGTTTAGTGGTGCTCTTGGCAGTCCTAGGGTATTGATTGGACTTGATGATCTTAAAGGTCTTTTCCAACCTAGCTGATTCTATGATTCTATGTGCACTGCACTAGAACACTCTGCTGAGGATTGTTCTGGCACCAGAGCTACTCATCTCTAAGGGGCAACTGACGGAGTAATCATTACATGAATTATATATTCAAAGTATGTATGAATATGTAAGCATTCATACATGAATTCATATGTGATTTATATTAATTTCAGAAAGTACTTCTTCTGAAATTTAAGATTGCTGGGTCTGAGTAAAATTTATGTAGATTTTTATAAATTAAACTACTCAACAAGTCCTGTTGCATCTGTTGCAAGCTATAAATTCAAACTGATGCCTCATTGTTGATTATAGAACCATGTAATCTAGGATGGCATATCTACCTACTGTCCTTCCGTTCCACACTTTGATCTTTGCAGTAGCTGGCAGTTATGCAAGCTACAGACAGCTGAAAAATTCTTTAAATCCTCTGGAACACGGATACTTGAGTGCACAACTAATTCAGCTCGAACCTGAAACTTCTATGTTAAATCTGCTAGATTTTTTACTGATTCAGTTAAAATTTTCCACAGATTTCACCCTGTTTGAGCCAAACATCCCTCCCATGAAGGGATAAATATGGGATAGTTCTGCAGATCCCTCCTTATGGAAAGCCAACTTTCAATTAGTAGGATTCTAAGCCAGATGCAGTGCTGGGCCTTTAGCATGGAGATGACCCCATTTGCTCATGCTACAGAATCTCTAGGTGCCTGTGTTACTGCACCCACTATATGGGACTGGTTCTCTGTAAGAATGGATGACAGAAAAAAAGGTCATCCATCTATTATTCAGGTCAGATACATCTCAATAACTGTCTTCTTTTTAATTTACAAAAGAATATTGTATAAAGGCTTTGTCTGTGTACAGAATGAAAGGGGAAAAAAATAAAATCCTAACATGCTGAAAATCTCTAAAGTGAGGGGCAAGGTTGTTTGCTGGCTCTTCTCAACTGCCCATTGGACTGACAATGTATTACACAAATCTCTGTGCAACTGGAACTTCAAATATTAGTCCACAGGCACTCCTATGTTCCACGTTGATTGCATTTGATTGTTTTTACATGCTTTAGGCCAAAAATATAAACTCCTTCCCTACTAAGCACTGTGTAGTTCTAAGCAGATGTTGTTTCAACCCTGTTTCTAACATAGAAACTAACAGAAACTTTCCAGAATTCCTGTGTTTTGCCTTATGGCTAACTTAAATGACTGCAATATAAATCTCCATGTAAGCTTTTTGCTGAGCTTAGTTATTCATTATTGGTTTTTCTTACAGGAACCCTCTTTTCCCTCTCCTAACTACCTTTACTACACAGTAACTTCAATTCATCTTCTACCCCTGCTAATAAACCACACTTGACTACATGGATTATCAGACTGAGTCAGAGATTTCTTCTTTTCTAGCATCTTGTAACAAACTCGAATCCCATCGTCCTATTATACAGATCATTAATTCACATTTCTCACTCTTCAGCTGTATAAATTTGGCATTAGAATTTGGCATTACCAATTGTAATCAGCATTCTGATAATTAAATAGTATCTCCAGTGACTGAAGATACCAGCATGGAAGGACAGGAATAACATGTTATTGTTATTGCTACCAATTAGCAATCTCTTCAGAGTCTTCATTTTCATAACGCTTTCTTTCCTCTTTTTCTAGCTCAAAATGCTAACCAATTTAAAGAGTAATGGAAGTAACTTCCAGAGAGGTATTTGATAAAAGAATAAAGGAATTGGTGGCTCCTCAGGAAAATACGCAGTTAAGAGTTATACAGAAATACGATATTTGTACCTTCAATAAGATTTATGATCTAATCTCTTTTTGTAGTTAGATTCCAAACAAATATAAAGTGAGGTTTCCAAAGAAAAAAAACTCAGTCTAATCTTGCCTTAAAGAAGTGAACTGGACTGTGATAGGGAGTCATGACTATTTACAAGAGCACAGCAGTGCTGACAGCGGTGCATGGAAGGGTCCACTGATGTGAAGAAAGCAAATAGACCTTGACATCATATATGAAGCATGTGTAAAACCAAATTGATTAGTTTTATTTTCCCCTTATACATGTTTTACAGGGGGAATTATTTTCTACTATCTAAAAATCAAAAAAGTAAAGTCACATCATGCACGTAAGGTGGAGACAGGGTTTACAGAGTTCTTAAGACTACTTATGGATTAATGCTGCACAAGAAAATCACAGTATACGTAAGGTTCTTCCATCAAATTAGTACAATGGATCAATATATTGACCTCTTTTAATACTACCTAATCTACAATGTCAGATAAAACTCAAGACAGACTACTGAGATTTCAAAAATGATTTACAGGGAAGTGGCATAACCAGAAAAGATAACACACTGGATAAGATGTAGAAACTTGTGTAATGTTGTGATTTAAACTGAGTTAAAGCCATCCGTCATTTGCCCTCCCAGCCACAAAACCCAACATTCCATAAAGTTAGAAACAAGAAGTGCTTAATAGTCCAGAGCTCCTTAATGATGGACTCAGAAAGCCACAATGAAATTCACCCGTAAGAAAGGCAGAAGAGTTTGAAATGGGTTGTTAATTAAAAGCAAAGCACCTGAAGATATGTGCACTGAATCTCACCAGCACTTAGCGATAAGCAAACTCTTAAGAGATGTGACTCAACTGATAATGTCACAACTGAACTTACAAATAAACCTTTGGTACAAACACAGTGTAGGAGACAACAGAACTCTTCTAAAAAAAGCTTAAAACTGCAGCAGCCAATGACAAACATAAATTGAAAACAAATAAGGACAATTGGAAAGGGTATGTTCCTAACTACTGAAAAAGAAGCTTAGGATTGATCTAAGGAATCCACAGACACCCACATAAATATGGAACCAGTAAAATAAGGTTTGCAAATGCCATTTCTCAGAAGTACCACTAATACCTAAATGTTGCATATTCAAGCTTTATCTGGTTGATGTCTCCATATGTATCACCTCAACCATTCTGTGCTTCCATTAAATGAGATTATCACCCCCCAAAAAATTGAAGAAGATACATGAAGCCTACTAATAACAAAGCGATAAACACTTCCATTAATAATTTTACTTCATCTGGTACATCCCAGCCTGTACGTGTCTGTTTCATTTCAACACTGCTAAATTTAGTAAGTTTCCATATGTACATAAAGCTGTCCTATTGAAAACACATTACTGCTAACTTTCTTCAACATATTATACATCTTGAGGCTGCATTACCATGTTTTTGTAGCCTTGTTACCATTTTTCATGTGACTGGCAGAGCTCTTTTCACCATCCCCCCTACGCTATTTACAGCACTGACTGCTCCTGAAGATTTCCCAAGTGATGAGGTAATTTTCAGAGTAGATGTGCTCAAGTGGTCAATCTGTCTGCTGAAGCAGACACAGATAAATCACAGACTCAAGGCCAGTATCAATACACTTATGTAAACAAAAAAAAAAAAAAAAAAAAAAAAAATTAAGAGCCTGACAGGTACTTCTCATCAGGTAAGTTACGTATTCATTTTCATTGCAAGCTGAGGACCACTGAGTAGGAACTCACTAAAGACAACATGACAGACGACGGCTCATCACAGTTAGAAAAGTAAGAGAAGGTGAAACCGAACACAGTTCCAGTGTCACTGGAAGAAACTGCTATCACATTACAAGTTTATGGCTGTTTTTCCAATCAAGAATCAACACTTACCAGCACTGGGCAGAGAATTCAAACTGATTACAGCTCTGGGATCACCTGAAGTGCATGAGAGGGGGAGATGGGGAGAAAGTTCCCAAAAGCATCAGAGAGCTGCTGTTCTAGCTTCATCCTCTTGGACTGGTTGGTGATAATCTTTATTGGAACTAAGAGAACAGAGGGATATTAGGGCTTCAGCAGAGCTCACAGAACATCCTACCCATGAGAAAAGCAGCTACTGCCTCCGTACAAGAGTATGCAGAAATAGGAAAGCTGCATTTAACAGGAGTGTCACTGAAGTGGCAGTGACTTTTTGTTTTTAACCAGTAAGGATCTGTGGTCACAGAGCTAACTTACTTCACAAGAAAGCTCATATGCCTTCTGTGTAGGGCTAGTCTATCTCCCACCTTCCCTGAAAGCAGATTGTATCTAGACAAAGATGGCGGATGGAGCCCACAACAGAGCCAAGGAATGAGCAGCATGGACGATCAGGAACAGAGCTGTTGAGCATGTTTTCAGCATCTCTTTTTTTGTCAGAATGGATGTATTCAAATGTGTGGATTGGTAGCTGCTGAAAATATAAAATACCTATCCAGCCTTGAAGGGGGTCAGACAAGTACAGGGGAGTGAATGCTTCCCATGTTTTTCTTCAACCTGTCTCAAATCTGCTATGATGGAACCACTTCGGGAGGATGTTGGAGCTGTTCACTTTCAGAATTGCTCAGAGAATATCGCTTTTCTCTTCCCTGTAGATACAAGAACTTCAACAAACACACTCAGTAAGAACTGTGAAGGCAGTTTTATGGTGCGTGTATCTGTCCCCTGGGGAAAGGACTGAAGCTACCCACTCAACTTGCATGGACTACCATTCAGTCTTCAGGTGGTAATAAATTAAGGTGACTACAGCCAGCTAAAGGTTTGATGTTCCTCCTACAAAACCCCTGAACAACACAGACAGTATATACCCATTGAGTCTCTAAATCAAATCTGTGACATTTTGTGAACATAGGTCACGGCATTTTGTGCTTGTGTTGGAGAAAGAAAAGACAGAAGCTTTTAGAAGGTGTTTGGGGGTGGGGAGCATGTCAACCAGTATTTTAAAATTTGGCTGAGCATAACACATTATTCTTGATTTGCATTCGCAACACACTATAATGGCCAAAAATGCTGAATGAATGTAAGCTATTGATAATGTGTTTTACAGACCCACACCACAGAGCACATTTGGTAGTGCTTCAAGTCTCAGTTGACAGATTGACAGATACCAATTGACAGAACACACTATAGTGAAATTCTAGACATTGCTATTATCTATCATCAAGTGCAGATACATGATAATAGGACACATTTCTATGTGAAAGATTATTCACAGGAAGTGGCATATTACTGTGTTTCAGTAATGCTGGCTTTATGGAAAACTAAGGATGATGAAGGTACAGCAACAGCTTCCACTGCTGCTTTATAAAATATTCCTTTAAGAGATGCAAGCAGAAATTAAAAGAAAAATACTGATATTAACTAATAAACTGAAATAGCTGATTTACATAATCCATTTGTATCTGGAAAATCAACCGGATGAAAGCAGAGAAGTCGAAGGCATGTTTATACCTCAGCTCTTAAATGTAACAGACCATTTTAAATTGTGAGGAACTCATTCTAGGGCCCTTTGACTCCTCCTACTGAAACATACGGACAAAGTAAAAGCTTGAATTCATTAATATGAATAGGAATAAGACAGTCCTTTAAAATGGAATACTTTAAGGTATTCAGATACACACACCCCTGTATAAGTACGCATGCATACCCGAACAAAAGTCCTGAGAACAAACTCACCATGGTTCTTACTAAAACATAGGACAAATTTATTCAATGTTTGATTAAACGTAACATTAATCAGGCATCATGGCAGCATGAGGTGCTAAAAAATGTCTGTAAGAACTGTTATTCTCTTCACATATTTTACATGACATGTGACTCTTCTTCCTTTCTAGATGACTCATATTCACATTTGTTAAAGTCTCAGAAACAAATGCCACAGGAATGAATCAAAAGGCTATTTCATGAAGGATAATGTTAGAAGTAAAATAAATAGATTCAGGCATGAACAGAGCATAAAGTTCTCAAGAACATTCCCACAGGAATGTCACAAATACAGATAAACCAAAAGCTTTTTGATTTGCAGGAGAATGAACTTCTAACAATGGAAAATTCGGATAAAACTAAATATACAGAAATTGCTTTAATAACTGTTTCAGCAGACTGAAAAATCTGAATTCCTAGACACAAAAAAAAAAAAAAAAGGAATTTGAATTAAAGTATCATTGCATTATCAAATGATATTACCAGAATGTAAATAAAAATAAACCGTAGATTTCTTGTTATTTGCCACACTTAATTAAAAATCATTCTGTGATCCACACTTGTATAATTTCCTAGGCCTCCTGTGGCTTCCAGTGACAGTCTACAGCTACAATAGGGAATCAGTTCACACAACAGTGCATACTGATGAAGCAACACATGCAGCATTCTCTGCCAGCACAGGAGAAAACACAAAAATGTCACTGCCTTAATAGTACAGATCACTGGGAATTTTAACAGGATTTTTTTCCTCCTTGTACTATTAATATATACTTTAGTGTTGAGCTGCACAGCACGCCACATCAATGTGTTAATTTCTTGATGCAAGTTTAATCACTTCTCATTGACAAAAGGCCAGAAGCTTCTAAGTTGCTTGCATTGCTATATTTATTGTTGTTTTTCCTCCTGTCTTTTCTTTTCAGAGCATGGTTTAGCATAGTCTAAACCACTGTAAGTGAATGGGGAATTATGGACCTAGATTTAAAGAGAGAATATTCCTTGAATCATCCTGAGGGAAAAAAATAAAAGAAAAAAAATAAAAGAAAAAAAGAGATATAGCTAGGCATGTACAGCACTCTGCAAAAGTCAACAATGAACTTACTATCTGACGAAGAGATGATTCACTTACTACATTTCTGTAACTTATGACTGTATGCACTTTCATCTCTGGCAGTTTCTTACGATAACGGGGCACCTTGTGTTTTATATATAAAGTACCACAAAAAAATCCCCAAATGCCTATCAACAAATGCTTCAGCTAAATGACATATTTCTGATTTCCAGCTGCAGCATGTCCTCACTCAGATGCTGGACATAAAGCAGTTTGAGAAGATGGAATTTAAATACACCAAAACCAAAACGCTATAAAGGGAAATCAGCTCTTCCTGCAATTTCATGGCAAAACATCTCATCTTCTAGTTTATCATTCAAATCAGGCGAATCACTTCTGACCTCTTCCTAAAGTGTGCACAATCCAGCTTATTTAATACCTTTTTATGTGAAGGCAAGAGACAACAGAAATGCATCTCTAGCACCAGCTAGATGTTGAAAGATGCAAAAGAAACATGGTGCTTATGGAAGATAATGTTTTGACAGATTTGTTCCCCACAGAAGTTTTACTTAAGACATATCAGTTCCTTACATATGGAGCAAATGCAGCAGAGCAGAGGTTACTGAAGTGTGGACAGTGGATCAAACAAGCCCATAAAACTGTTTTAGATGGCCTCTGGGAATGCTGCTGGCCAACCACACACAATCAGCTGACCACTCCAGAGACAAAGCTCATGGATCTTTAACAATGCCCAGGCAGGATTTTAACTGAGTTGCGTTGGAAAACAAGACAATTCTTCTTCTTCTGATTGTGTCTGTGAAGTCCTATGAAAAGCGAAAGAGCTACTAGTGAGGAAATGATCAGACAAGAACAGAAGCTGAGGCAAACCTTAGCTCGCATTCTTGTTGCTTCTCAACCCAGAAGAGGACACCTGGTTGGGAGAAACAAAGACCACACCTTAGTTTGCCTTCTACTGAAAACCTGAAGTAAAAGGGAAGGAAATGCAGGGGGCTCCGTACACAGCTTCTGTCTACCTGCACTCAGTAGGTCTGCTTAGCCACATACAAGCACAAGGGTCTCCTTGCACTGTTAAGGCAAGTTAGGAATGGTCACATCCTTCAGCCACCCTGGCCCAAGACTTATCCTGTCCAGCCACCGGAGCCCAGCCCAATACCCTGGGGACCTGGGGTCTCTGGGCAGGCTGAAGGACATGGTTTCTGATGTCCTATTTGCAGGTTCAGCCTGCAGTGAAGCTCAGCATGTATCCCAGGCACACACACGGGACACAGACGTGGTTAGTCATTCAGAGCAGGCACTGCCTCCAGAAGCACCCGCATTCAGGATTTACACCAGACACAGCAGAGCCGGCCACATCCCCTCCTCCTTGTGGGCTGGCTGAGACAGAAGGTCACTGGCGCAGCTCACACACCACACTGTCCAGGTTCACAAGCACACCCACATTCATGGGCCCCACAAAAAAACAGCATGGGCCCTCTGCCTCTCCAACACCCCTGCACAGATTCCAGCCCTCCCTTACAGGTCCCTGACTCGCTGGATGCAAGTCCATTGGCCCAGCTGGGTTCTTGCAGCAAAACGCAGCATTTGCACACTTGTCCCACAGGGCTCCATATTCCTGAGTCTGTCCCTAATATAAGCACAGACCCTCCACCTGTCCGATACTCCTGTCCAGACCTGGGGCCTCTGGATCCCTGTCTGGTCCAGCTTAGAGTTTGCTGATGACTCCACACACACTGAGCACACTGCCGGCTCCTTCAGCTGGCTGCCGACAAACACTCCCAGGTCCTTTTCCGCCAGGCAACTTTCCAGCTGCACTGACATAGCAGTGACCAGAAACACCAAAATGCCAAAACAGCACTAGTAAAACAGCAAGTAGAAAGTGAAGGGACTTAGTAACAGTGTATTGTATAACTTGGCAAAGAAATTGAAACAATGCATAGGTGCAGCTGATAGCCTTTAAGTCACATATTGCAGCTACATTTTTTATATCACAAAGTTACAAGGCACTTCTTGTCTATTTTCCAACAATTCTTTCTCTTGACAGGGCAGCTTTTTCAGTGGGATGCTCATAGATGAACACTATCAAGTTTTTAGGTATTTAGAGAAAAGGTATAATTACCAAAGAAGTTACATGTATCTTCTCCTGCCAACATCACCAGGCAACTGCAGGATTATTGCCGCCTTGAACCGAGGCATGCATCTCATCTCAAACTTTTATTTCTAAGTGTCTTTGATCAGCTCATCCTAATAACATATCCCAGCCAAAAAAGCCTGCCTCCGGGACTGAGTATTTTTTTTGGTTTCCTACCAATTGCCCAGTGATTATAGAGGGCAGTAAGGAAACTAAAGCTGAAGAGTAAAAATGTGACAACAAAAATAGCACATATGCCATCTGCAGTATCAGACAGCACAGCTAAGTTATAGCATGGTGCTGAAAGTCAGAACAAGGCTCAACTGCACTTGCCTAAACTTTTTCTCCTACACATATTGATAGAGAACAATCAATTCAGTGTACTGCTCTTTCAGTAGACAATGTACAATGAATAGATAGTGATTAAACTTTAAATTTCTAAATTGTCATTGTCATATGATTCCCCCCCCCTTTTATTTTTTTTTTTGTACCACCTATAAATTACACTATAATCTATGATTAAAAAGATAAAGGAGGCAGTATTGAGAGTAGGATACCAAAGTACCAGAGCAGAAATCAAGGGGGGCTCTGCTTTCAAATTAAGTGCAGCAAAAAAAAGAGCACATAGTGTTTTCTGAGAGCAGAGAATAAAGTTATACAACAATAAAGTACTTCAAATGAGTACCAAAAAGATGATTCACTTCTAGGCAGTACAGCAGAGCCAGATGAAGGACTTCAGACATGAAGTCATGAGTTACTACAGAAGAAGGTAAAAGATAAGGTTTGGTCATTAATTAATCTACTAGTGGACTCACATCCTGTAATCAGCAGCCTGGCTACAATAATTAATGTATTTGATAGCTTCCCATTCACTGTCACAGCAAATATCCCGTGTCCTCTCTTGCCCAGAGGTATTTATTCCTAATTTTAGCTAACATTCTTCGATGTTCAGGTTAGTTTTCCAGTTTCCTCATATTCCTTTTATTTACAGTAGGAAAAGGTGAATAATTTGGAACATAAACCTAAATGGAAGAAGTACAAATTTCCCCTGAGCAGATTAACTCACTGTGCTGACTGGGGAGAAGCCAGTGACAATGCTTCTAATCTAAGTATCTCAAACTGGACAGCTCAGTCCAAGTCAGACTGACCCAAAACACCTGTACATTATTTATTTTTGAAATTATAAATGACAAATTCCACTACCAGTTTCTCCGCTCAGAGACGATTCTGCTCTGGGAAGGAAGTAATTGGCTTTGAATTGCAGCAAAATAACCTGGTCTCTAACAG